>APFE030964627.1:26703-47813 GCA_000404065.3 Pinus taeda | reverse complement strand
AATACAAGTTTCATACCCTAGTACCCTACATGCTCTTGATTATTGGGAGTCTCCCCTGCATAGAGGGCTTGGTTCTCTTGATTAAATACAAGTTCCATACCCTAGTACATGATAAAATCCAATGGAAATATTGCAATCCCCCCAATCCTGAAATCCTGCAAAAGAGATAAGTTTGCTGGATTTTGAGTGAGATCTAAAATTCTACTTTCTCCATATGAAATCCAATGAGGGCGAAACCACTCTCAAACATCCTGAGTCATTTCATGGTAATGTTAAAAATTTAAATAAAATGATGAAAATGAAAAATAAAGGAGAATATCACTTTTAATTTAAGAATTTAACATTACCATGAACTGCATATGCCTCAAACTTCCTGATGAACTGCATATCAACACTAGGGCAAAAGTTCACTTTTATAACTTTAGACAAGCATCTAGAAGCAACTAGAACTCACTAGGATAACCTAAAAATAAATTAGAAAACAAACTAAAAAAAAATAAATTAAAAAAACACAAGTAAAAAGCTGAAACGTGAGTCGTACGGCCCTGAAACACGTTTCAGGCTGTATTGGCCACATTTTGGTTTCGTGAAACGTGGCAGTACGGCCCTGAAACGTGTTTCAGGGCCGTACCACACGCGTTTCAACGTTTCGTACTCGTTTCCATACGAAAACGCCCCCTTGCCCTACGTTTCCTGCAACTTAGCAACAAACTGATGTAATTTCTTCTACTTGTTAATCCATACAAGTCATTTATTGTGTTTTATGGTAAATATCAAAGTAAATACAACTGCAACATTCATTATTTAAAATAATATGCCGAAACAAAAAACTGAATAGGAAAAGATACAACACAATGATAACGTTATTTTGGACAAATGTCCCCGGAAAAACCCAATGCGGGAAAACTGATGCAACAGATTTGAGGGTTTTTATTATTAAGCATAAGTTATTTCTGAATACAAACTCTAGATGCCTTGCTGGCAATCTAGTACAGAGAATATCACTGGGCAGAAGAAATTAGTGAGATTACTTCACTCTACACTGCAAGTCTTGACTCATCCGGTAGCTAAACCAACGAGTCCCCGGCTACCTTTGCGCTGCCCCTACGCAGTCACTGCATGGGCCTGTGTCACTGCCTTTGAGGCACTGTGTCACCTCTCTATTGGATCGATTTGCTCTCAGGAGCTTTGACTTCAGCCCTCCCGGCTCAAAACATCAAACCCCCAACAAAATCTCAGACTTCTGCTTGGAAGGCATTGCGCTGCTTTGCGTGAGCCCTTGGCTATGCGTCACCCTCACTGGGCATTGTGCTGCCTCCTCTGTGTCTTTCTCTGCCTCTCTGCTGCGTATTCTTGGCTCCGGAGAAGATACTCTAGCCAAAACTATCTCTGTCATTCTCTGCGTGATCACCATGAAATCACTGCTTTGCTCTCTAGCTCAGCAAAACTCTCAGTATGTTTTCCAAATGACCCTCAAGCCTCCTTAAATAATCTTCTCGTTGACATTCAACGACCCATATTAGAAGCTAATCAACGGCTAAGATCATTTGTTCTTGATCCTCGTTTTCTTCTAGAAGTTACACCCACAGTTAGATTAATACCCATTAATTATTTTGATTTCCTAAGTTTAGACTTAGGGACCCATTAAAAATAATTAATTATTTTAATAAAATTGTCTCCGGATTGAATTTCCCAAAATGCTTTCTGGGTTCTTTGGAGTACATGTACCCAAGCATGCTTGCAAAATTTGAGACTTAGAGCACATCGACGCTACCATAAATCAACACTCCCTCTTAGCAAGGAATGTGCTCTAGCAATGCCTCACACTGAAGCATCACCTTGACTTCATAACATCGTTCTCTGCGCTGCTGATGTTTGACATGATGTCCACCAACTATTGTTCTGCTGCTGCAACTGTACTGCTGCAGACATTGCCACTATCAACACTGCATCCCTACTACAACCCCCTCTCAAGTGCTGCATCCGTGTTACTGCTAGCACTGCCACTGCTAACACTTCATCTACACTGCAACTGAAAAACATCCCAAAAAATGAACAAGTGTTCAGCATAGACGCATCTTGATGCTGAAGATCTAACTGCTGCTAGTCCCACGCTATTCCTTTGAAGCCACTTCGCTACTGCTGCTGCTACCACTGTATTGTGCCTCCCTGAACTGCTGCAACTCTGCACTACGTTGCTCAGACTTGGCGTTCTAGCCACTTCATTTGTCGCTCCAACACTCCTCTGCACCAACTGACACTAGGACATCCTGCTACTTCTGATCTGGGCTCCTGTAGCAAGGAATTGATCTGAGAGGTGGGCTCCTCAAGGATGTTGCCCATCTGTAGCTCTTTCGAACTACAACTCTAAATCAGCCCACCTTTCTCCTGGAGGTATCTCGGCTATCATGGCAAACTCCTCCTTGATCTTCGCGGGTGCAACCTTTGGATCGTGCTTCTCATCTATGTCCTTCTTGAGAGGACACTGAGTTGTGTAGTGACCCATTTCACCACACCTGAAGCATTTGATCTTCGAGACGTCCTTCTTTTGCCTCTGCTGCTCCTGCTGCCCCTTGGATGCAAGGGCTGCATTCTTTTCCTCCTCCTTGGGCTTCGACCCACTGTTGCTGCTTCCGTCAAGCTTACACTTGACTAGATCTCTCCTCAACTCTTCTTGCTTTAGAGTTGCCCACATACTATCCCAGTCTGGCAAAGTTGCCCTGCCTAGGATGCTCTGGACAAAGACTTGCCACTTTTCTGAGACTTAATTTAGGGCCAGTCTTACCATCTCGGAACCTTGAGGTGTAGACCCCATAGCTGCTAACTCGTCTCGGGTCTCCTAAAGCTTCGTGATGAACAGATCAATGCGCTCCCGCTTCTGCATCTGTGCAGATCTTAATTTCTACTCTAAGTACATCTTTGCTGCTTGGAAGATCCTTGATACAACATTGCCAAGGCATCCCACATCTCCTTAGCAGTCCCTTTGCTAGTGATGTGAGATACCACGTGATCCTTTACTCCATCAAGGATCATCGTCTTGGCCTTCGCCATTTCTCCATTGTACTTCTTCAGAGTTGCTGCTAGTCCCACGCTATTCCTTTGAAGCCACTTCGCTACTGCTACTGCTACCACTGTATTGTGCCTCCCTGAACTGCTGCAACTCTGCACTACGTTGCTCAGACTTGGCGTTCTAGCCACTTCATATGTCACTCCAACACTCCTCTGCACCAACTAACACTGGGACATCCTGCTACTTCTGATCTGGGCTCCTGTAGCAAGGAATTGATCCGAGAGGTGGGCTCCTCAAGGATGTTGCCCATCTGTAGCTCTTTCGAACTACAACTCTAAATCAACCCACCTTTCTCCTGGAGGTATCTTGGCTATCATGGCAAACTCCTCCTCGATCTTCGCCGGTGCAACCTTTGGATCGTGCTTCTCATCTATGCCCTTCTTGAGAGGACACTGAGTTGTGTAGTGACCCATTTCACCACACTTGAAGCATTTGATCTTCGAGACGTCCTTCTTTTGCCTCTGCTGCTCTTGCTGCCCCTTGGATGCAAGGGCTGCATTCTTTTCCTCCTCCTTGGGCTTCGACCCACTGTTGCTGCTTCCGTCAAGCTTACACTTGACTAGATCTCTCCTCAACTCTTCTTGCTTCAGAGTTGCCCACATACTATCCCAGTCTGGCAAAGTTGCCCTGCCTAGGATGCTCTGGACAAAGACTTGCCACTTTTCTGAGACTTAATTTAGGGCCAGTCTTACCATCTCGGAACCTTGAGGTGTAGACCCCATAGCTGCTAACTTGTCTCGGGTCTCCTAAAGCTTCGTGATGAACAGATCAATGCGCTCCCCCTTCTGCATCTGTGCAGATCTTAATTTCTACTCTAAGTACATCTTTGCTGCTTGGAAGATCCTTGATACAACGTTGCCAAGGCATCCCACATCTCCTTAGCAGTCCCTTTGCTAGTGATGTGAGATACCACGTGATCCTTTACTCCATCAAGGATCATCGTCTTGGCCTTCGCCATTTCTCCATTGTACTTCTTCAATGGATCTGGATTTGCAGGCACAACCACCACACTGTCGACATAGGCCTTGAGAAAATGCTCATCTAGAAGGCACGACATCTTTGCCTTCCAAATCACATAGTTGGATGGCCCATCCAAGTTGTCCTGATCTCTCAATCCATTGGCTGCCAATTTTGCCAAATAGAAAGTCAAATGACCTCCTCTCTCCTTTGTGCGGTACTGGACTGGCCTACGCACTCCCTTTTGGAGCTTGTAGATCTGCCTCTCTCCGCTGCTGATCAGCTAGTGAGAATTCAAACTCCTTGGCTGGAAGTCCTTTGAGGAAGAATTCCCTCAATCGTGTCTCTCTCTTCCCTTTGACGTCTTTTTGCCCAGCAATTGCCCGCAGAAAACTACATCCCACTAGGAAAACCACTTCGCTGAAGCTTCTGCTGTGCTGCTCCCTCTGTCACTGACAAATCTCGATTTGATACTCTTACCTCTCTGTCGACTCACTTAGAGAGCGATTTATCGTGAAAATCTTGCCCTCCTAGCCTGACTGCGCAAACCCTCTGGGGATTCTAATTGTTGCCTCTACAGGAATTTCGAACTCCCTTCTTCCTTCAGCGCTGGGTCTTCCGGCTCTATTCTTCTTGCTTCACCCGCAGCTCTGATACCATGTGAAAATTCCTAAACCCGGAATCCCTACTGTAACAAACTTATGTTACTTGTCCTACTTGTTAATCCATACAAGTTATTCACTATGTTCTACGGTAAATATCGAAGTAAATACAACTGCAACATTCACTATTTAAAATAATATGCCGAAACAAGAAACTGAACAGGAAAAGATACAACACAATGACACTGTTATTTTGGACAAATGTCCCCGGAAAAACCCAATGCAAGAAAACTAGTGCACTAGATCTGAGGGTTTTTATTATTAAGCATAAGTTATTTCTGAATACAAACTTTGGATGCCTTGATGGGAATCCAGTACAGAGAATATCACTTGGTAGAAGAAATTAGTGAGATTACCTCACTCTACAATGCGAGTCCTGGTTGATCCAGTAGTTGAACCAATGAGTCCCCGGCTACCTCTGCGCTGCCCCTATGCAATCATTGCGTGGGCTTACGTCACTGCCTTCAAGGCACTGTGTCACCTCTTTGTTGGGTCGATTTGCTCTCAGGAGCTTCGACTTCAGCCCTCCCGATTCAGAACATCAAACCCCCAGCAAAATCTCGGACTTTTGCTTGGAAGTTACTGTGCTGCTCTGTGTGAGCCCTTCCTGTTACTGCGCTGCTCTGTGTGAGCCCTTCCTGGCTCTGCGTCACCCTGACTGGGCACTGAGCTGCCTCCTCTGCGTCTTTCCTGCCTCTTTGTTGCGTATTCTTGGCTCCAGAGAAGATTCTCCAGCCAAAACTATCTCTGCCCCTCTCTGCGTGATCACCACGAAATCACTGCTCTGCTCTTTGGCTCTGCAATTCGATATGATTGATCAACTCTTAGTATGTTTACCAAATGACCCTCAGGCCTTCTTAAATAATCTTCCCGTTGACATTCGACAACCCATATTAGAAGCTAATCAAGGGCTAAGATCATTTCTGCTTGATCGTTGTCTTCTTCTAGAAGTTACACCCATAGTTAGATTAATACCCATTAATTATTTTAATTTCCTAAGTTTAGACTTAGGGACCCATTAAAAATAATTAATTATTTTAATAAAACTCTCTCCGGGTGGAATTTCCCAAAACACTTTCTGGGTTCTTTGGAATACATGTGCCCAAGCCTCCCCGCAAAATTTGAGACTTAGAGCACATCCGATCTACCATAAATCAACACAAATGGCTTTTTTGGCGCTATACACGACCTCATACTAGTAAGCCCATTGTGGGTTTGTCTCCATCAACCAACCAAAGAACCTTTACCAAAGGTTCGAAAATGGTAGAAACCTCTTTCATGATATGAAACTAGTCTGCATATGCCCTCTCCCTCTGGTTTGCAGCAAATAGATAAGGCGCTCCACTCTTATGAAAGAAACATTGTCTTCACATCCCACATAGAATTCAACAGAGACTGAAGAGATATCAAAATAGTGGCTAATTGTGTAATGGCTAGAGGCACAAACTCTTTGTTGTTGGTGAATCTTCTCATCAAGCTAAACACAGATGCATGATTATATATAAATTTTGCTATGCTCGAGGATGATAAAACAATATCCTTCACAAAAGGAATCTTCCCTATATCCTCCAACATCAAGTCAATACAATGCATAGCACAAGGTGTCTAAAACACGTTACGATACCTCTCCATAAGCAAACTACTAGTAGCAACATAATTTGTAGCGTTGTCTATTATGACTTACACAACATTTTGTGGACCTACCTCCCGAATCACGGTGTCCAACAACTCACATAATAAATGTGCATTTTTGATCTGTGCAAATGCATCAACAGAGTTCATAAACATTGTCCCCTTGGGACAAGTAACCAAGAAGTTAAGAAGGGTCTTACCCTTCTGTTCAGTCCAACCATTTGACATCACAATTCATCTAGTGTGTTCCCATGATGCCCTAAACTCCTCCAATCTAATAGTGCAATCAACCTTTTCATTTTGAATAAGAGACCCTCTCAATTCCGCAAAGGTAGGGGCTTTGTACCTCGAGCCGACAAAAACGTCATCATCAAACATAGCTTGGTAGAATGGATTGGTCTTGGTAATGTTGAAAGGAACATCACTCCATAGAAGAGACTTATTGACCAGCTTGTCAACTTCCTCCTTTTCCATTTTTTTAAGTGTTGATTTGATCCCAGGTTGTGCACCAAGTGTGGTTCTAGGAAAGAAAAAGATGGGATAGCTAAGGGGTTGGGCCATGTGGATGTGGAAGTTGATATTGAAGCACTCTCACTTACCCCCACTCCTCCCCTTGCAATTTGACATTTTACTGCTGCTTTGTTGTCTACGACATCATCATTATCATGTAGTGATTTAATAGCCTTCTGAATGATAACTAGAGTTGCTTTTGGGAAAAGGTCAATATTTTGCTCTAGAATTTGCCCCAGATGGAATTTTAATCAGTTGATGCCCCCTGACAAATGCTTGCCACGCAACTTGCAAGTCAAATATTGTCTATTGACCCCCCGATGTACAGCATCGGGTTCACCATATTCCCACAAAGGGTCCAACTACCTCGACATTTTGTTTGAACTTGAATATGAACTTAGGGCACAAAAAAAATGGAAAAATTTAAAACCTACCCATCACATAAGAATCAGGATATATATTAAAAGATTAAAAAAATCAAATTGTGAATTTTAAATTTTAAATGCCTCTTCTCACTCACTGAAGTTAACGGTGAACACACTTAGATTCATTAAAGAAGGGCTTGAAAGTTTGAATTTTTGAAACATGTAAACAATCTATGGTAAAGAATAATAACTATGGGGACCATGCTGCCAGTGACCCAGCTCTAGTGACAACAAATGAAGTTTGAAACATTTTGATTCAAAGGTACAACAAACTAAAATCGGAACTGATAGATGGATTTAAACCATTTGCGGATTAGGGTTGTGGGTTATTAGCATGACGGGTCTCTCTTGATGGTTATTGGGTACGTAACAGCCACAAGGTTAATCTTAGTCAATTGCTCAACATATATATTTCAAAAATCAACAATAGTATGTACCAATATAGAGAGAATCCCTACCTGCAAATCAACGGTCGCTGTCTCTCACAGTGAGCAGTGGAAAAAACTCTAAATCCATGCCACAGAACTGGTCAAATCTCCTCCTCCTTGGCAGTGACAAATCCTTTCTCCACATGGTTGAATTGTTAAGGATTGAGTGCAAAATGAGTTAAAAAATCAGATTTTCCCTAACTTATATGCGGCCAGGAAAAGACTCGATTTTTGGATCGAATCACTATAGAATTGCGGGTTTATCGATTAAATCATGATTTTTTTTGAGTTTGAAAAATTCTCGAAGCCTCGGCCGATAACATCGGTGAGTTGAAAAACTCATGATTTCCCAATTTTATGAGGATGCTATTGGGAGGTTTTCCACAGAAGACCCATGGTACAAGGAAGCTCCTTCTCAGAAATGGGAGGATTACACAGATGATGTTGTATGTATAGGTGAGGAGCGACAGCTATAGGGCCTTGTTGAGCTACCTCAAGTTACAGTGCAATAAACAGATCCTATACTTGCTAGCAATGATTCCTTGAAGGCCTTGTTGATGAAGGACCTAAGAAATGGTTATAATTATGAAGCAGCAGAAGACTTGCCTTGGACTCAGCTATGTTGTTTTTTCTGTTTCATTTTTGGAAGTGCCATTTTAAATGTACTTGTTTTAAGACTTGAGAGTTATCAATGATAATGATCAGGTTTTTCGAATGATAATGATAATGATCAATATTGAATGCCAATTGATGAATGCTTGAATGATTTGAATATGAACCATTGCTGACTTGTCGTTTACACAATTTTTGGTTATGTTTCTTACTATCTTTTTTCATATATATAAATTACTATATGTGTATCACTGACATACCCATGTTCCCTTTTTCAAAAAGCGCCTCATCCATTCCTATAACATACCCTCAACATGACCCTGCTCTACATTTTATTGGAGGTACCAGAATACAAGAGGCTCCTTGCAAATGCTCTTTATACTTATAGTATGCTTGAACTTTCCAATGCCGAATAGAGGAGTGTGTAAGCTGTTTACTTCCAGGTGGTTTCCTTGTGATGCCCTTATGAAAATCTCTTGTAGATTCTTTAACATTGATTTGAACATGATATTGTATACTTGTCTAGTGGCATATACCAGAATATTGAAAGTAATTTTATTCTCACTATGCTATCAAACTACATCCTAGGTGGATGGTGCTTCTGGACAGGTTCACCATTATGCAAGGTAGTATCCTTAGGATATGATCTGAAGGATAGCAAATGGAAAGTCTGTTGTACTTGCTCCCAAAATACCATTTCTAACAAATTCTTCCATATTACAACTATGATAAATGCAAGTTTTAAATATGAAACATGCAAATTTTAAGTCTAGATCATATTTGTATCCAAAAAGACAATTTGTTTCTGGAACAACTCCTGTTTGATGCCAATTTATTAGTCAGACAAGAGAAACCATCACATGCTTATCATAAATCTTCTTTCCAACCTGCACACTAAATAGTTAGAAATGGCCTTCGGATTAAAAATATGACTGTGTTACAGTGCATGCCTTGTAAATTAGTTTATACAAGAGTGTTTACAGATGCTCTGTTGTTTTTGTTATTAAATGCCAGTATAATATGAAAATGACAATTGAAGTTTCTACACCTAAACCTGTCTAAGTAGCAACTCCTGTTTGATGCCAATTTATTAGTCAGACAAGAGAAACTATCACATGCTTATCATAAATCTTCTTTGCAACCTGCACACTAAATAGTTATAAATGGCCTTCAGATTAAAAATATGATCGTGTTACAGGGCATGCCTTGTAAATTAATTTGTACAAGAGTGTTTACAGATGCTCTGTTGTTTTTGTTGTTAAATGCCAGTATAATATGAAAATGACAATTGAAGTTTCTATGCCTAAACCTGTCTAAGTAACAGGTTTTACGATTGCTGGATGATAGGATTTGTGCTGTTGCTAATATCTTGTGTTTGTTGTGTGAGAAGAAAGAAGCCATGGATGAACTTAGCTCAATTAAAAGCATTGAAGTGGATAGAGAATTTATTGGAGCTGGGTGCAACAGAGTTGTTAATACAGTTGCCTGGGGTCCATCTGATTTGGTTGCTTTTGGTGCTCACAATGCTGTTACAATCTTTAATCCACAGGTGCTCCTTATCTAAATACTCTTCCCTCCTTTATGTACGTATTCTTTGTAAAATGTTAATATCAGCAAACTAGAAGATTTAAGATTCTTAACTCATTACAAGTCTCATACTGTGCTAATTCGGAGCTGCACGTATGACGAATCTGAATCAATTGGTAGGAAGCTCCAGTTTGTCATCCATTATTAATTTGAATTTTGAAATCAACGAGGATACCTGTTTTTGATAGTAAATGCTATATTGCTCATCTCTAGTCGACCTAAATCCTCAACAGATACTTTCTCCACTGTTTTGTGTGTTTAATAAGAGTCTGCTAACAGAATTGCATGTTATATATTGCAGGCAGCCAAAGTATTGACTACACTTCCTGGTCACAAAGAAGTTGTGAGCTGTGTGGAATGGCTTCCTCGGAGTAAGGATATATGTAAATGTGGGTATCTATCTCAACTATAGGCTTTCATGGTTTTTGAACATTTTGTAATATAAGCCTATATATGGTTAGAGTGTCAATCCCCAAGTATATTCAGTTTTCAAGGTGATCTATCTCTGAATTATGGAAATCATTATGTGTTGATGGTGACAACATCACATAGACTTGCATTTTTGGCTAATATGTGTTATATTATCATGCGGCATGCATACTGTATGTTGTTTGAAACCCTAACCTGAAGGATCCTGGGATATAATGTTAATACGCTTCTAAGGTAGATTAGCTTGAGAAGAGGTTGGATTATTATATGCATCCATATGTCCCTAGGATGGATGCTGTTGATGTGTCTTTATATTTCTATCAATATACAAGGATCCCCTTAATAGATACATGTAGTAGTGCATACCCCAGAGTCCACATTACCCCCACAACAAATGTATACCATTTTTTTTATGGGGCATTAGACTATTTTGATCCAAGTCGACCCTTGAATTTTCTGTATCGACCCTATTGTGGCCTTCTAAGCGCTTCCCATTTGGCTATTAATACTTGATGTACACTTTAGTGCTACTGACCTGTCTTTAGTCAGTACTGGACATTAATATATTTCTTTCTTTCTTTCTTCCTAGAATCCAAGATGACAATGCTTTGGATTTGAATCACTCGGACCTTTCCAAAATCTTGCTGTAGCACCCATCAAGTTTTTGGCTCAAGCCTCAGATTACTTCAACAAATCCTCACTAAATGGAACATTCGCTTTTCCCCTTTGGTCCACAGTTTTGAAACTTGCTGGCATATTTCCTTCCTATGACCTACTCGCTTTCCTTTTATTTGGTGTTTGGCCTTTATTTCTCTCCAAACCCACCATTGTATGTTTAACACTTAGTTCAGCTGTGAAAGGAGACAGGATGTCATTTTGATGAGGGGGCAACAATAAGAAGGAAACAAGAAGTCTTTTGATCGATGGGAGTGTATGTGGTATGGACACACAAGGTGAATAGGGAGAGCACATTGTCCAAAATTGATTGGATAGTGATGTCTTTGTGTGAGTTGTGGTTTGTTCAAATGCCACATTTACTAGAGCTTTGATTTCTAATTTGCACAAACCTAAGGAGGATTGGCTGCTCCCTTCCATCAATGGGGGATGTAATTGCTATGCAAATGGAGCTTGAGGTTGGTTGAAGTCAAACATGGAGACAATGATTAATTTGATGCTGGGAGATGAGCCTTTGCATATTGAGGGAGCTACCTCTTCCTAGGGAGATTTAGGGGTTGTTTCGCCACATGGGGATACCTTGGAGATTTGGTGATGGGAGATGGAAAGTCCTTGTCTCTTAGAGAAGATGTTGTAGCCTAGGATGGAGCTGCAAGGTGAGGGGAATGAATGTCCTTCACAACCTTCATTCAATAATGCCGTTATGCTATCTTTGGATGTAGATATTTTTAACTTCTTTGTTGACAATAAGGAATACTTTGAGTTTGAGAGGCACATGCATTTGGAGGCACAAGGAGTTATCTTGTTCTTTCTATGCTAAATGTTAGATGAGGAAGTCTTTAACCATTGGAGCCTTTTGAATTGGGAGGCTTAGGGGATTTTCTTGAACTCTTCTTAGTGTTTGGGTTTATGTTGTTTAACTTTGATGTCACATCTTGCCATGTATTATAGTTTGGAACATGGAATGTTGTTGGATCTCTTGCTGATGTAAGTCTAGGAGGGTGGATTTCAACCAATATGTGCATGGTTAGGCACATTACCCACTTTGG
Source organism: Pinus taeda (assembly GCA_000404065.3). Classification (NCBI taxonomy): domain Eukaryota; kingdom Viridiplantae; phylum Streptophyta; class Pinopsida; order Pinales; family Pinaceae; genus Pinus; species Pinus taeda. The sequence continues at coordinate 35,777 of APFE030964627.1, read as the reverse complement.
TTGGAATTTTTGGGTATGTTCGTTGACCTGTGCCCTTTTGTCGACCTAGTTGTTCGTAGGTTCGGTAAGGTTTTTATTCTAGACGATTGATGTAATTCAATTTGTGTGAATCTAAGGATATGCGTGGATCTAAAGCAAAACTTCCTTGCTTCATTTTTGTGTGCACTATTTGTGAAAATTCCTTAAACCCCGGGAATTCCTATTGTAACACTTATGATATTTCTTCTACTTGTTAGATTTACATGAACAAGTTATTTGCAGTTTCCTACGACAAACATCAAAATACACACACTGTAGCCTACACCATTTAAATAATATGCTGAAACAAGAAACTGGACAATAGAGAAAGATACACACAAATGAGTTAATGACACAGTTGTTTATGGACAAACGTCCCCAAAAAAACCTAATGCGGGAAAGCCGGTGCAACAGATATGAGGGTTTTATTATTAAGCTGAAGTATTTCTGAATACAACTACTGGATGCCTTCCTGGCAATCCAATTACAGAGAATATCACTTGGCAGAAGAAATTAGTGAGATTACCTCACTCTACACTATAAGTCCTGGTTGATCCAGCAGCCGAATCAACGAGTTGCTCGTCTACTTCTGCGCTGCCCTTGCTGGGCCTGCGTCAGCCCCTAAGGCCCCTCGTCACCTCTGTTGGAGATCAATTTGCTTCTCAGGCGCTGATTCCAGCAAATCTCAGACTTCTACATGGAGGCTCTGCACTGCTATGCATGGGGCCTGCGTGAGCCCTTCCTAGCTCTGCGTCAACCTCTCTGGCCCCTGCACTGCCTCCTTTGTGTGTCTCTCTGCCTCTCTATTGAGTATCCTTGGCTCTGGAGAAGATCCTCCAGCCAAAATTCCCTCTGCCCCTCACTACATGATCACTACAAATCACTGCGCTGCTTCTAGCTTCAACAATTTGATCTGACTCATCAACTCTCTTTGTGTCTTCCAAATGACCCTCAAGCTTCCTTAAATAATCTCCTCGTTGACATTCAACGGCCCAGATTAGAAGCTAATCAATGGCTAAGGTCATTTTTGCTTGATCCTCGTCTTATTCTAGAGGTTACACCCAGAGTTAGATTAATACCCATTAATTATTTTAATTTCCTAAGTTTAGACTTAGGGTTCCATTAAAAATAATTATTTATTTTAATAAAACTATTTCCGGGTGGAATTTCCCAAAACGCTTTCGGGGTTCTTTGGAATACATATGCCGAAGCCTCCCTGCAAAATTTGAGACTTAAAGCACATCTGATGCTACCAGAAATCAACACTATTGATGGAGTGAGACAACAAAAAGTTTGGTATGTTAATCTTTTGAATGCATGCTTTGCATGTTAGTTGTAGGGACACCTTTTAGGGATCACTCTCTTTATAATTCCAAGCCAAGTGAGGCTACATATGAGGGATGTGTTGTGCCCCCCTCTTCTTCTTAGGGTATCAGACTATCAGTAAAGGTGGTACTTCTATGACTTTGATAGAGGGCATTGGGAGTTGTGGCCCTTTAGTTGTTATTTGTCTATGAGTAGTTGGTACTTCATTTGGTGGTATATGTACAAGTTTGAGAAGGTCCCTAGTGGCCCAATGGTGCAACTTGAGAATGGGTTAGTAGTTCTTCGTTGTTGGTTGGATATAGTTGGCATAATCAAGACATTAACCTTAAGGTAGGATGGCGTGTGAAGTCTAATGAGTGAAAGGAGGTTTCATCCCTCACTCATGTAGACAAGTAAACAGGGACCTGAGCTTTGGGCCATGGGTGAAGTCTCCAAGGATGCAATGTTACACTCTTCATTGATGCACTCCCACCTTGGAGGGGTTTGAGATGGATAACTAGTGCAATGTTTAGGACTTCACCTTCCTTTTGAATGAAGCTCTCCTTACTATTCTGGAATATGTGAAGGATGATGATCCCTAGTCATAAGAAAATAATTTTTGGTGTTTTGCAAGATTCCAACCAGATGTGATTACCTTGTAGGAGGTCAAACCCTTTAGCTCTATGTTTTGGAATTAGATGAGCTATTTTCGGAATGTCCCTTTTTAGGCATCAAATCATTGTTGTGGCAGTGGGTGTGTGGTGATCACCTTATCTTCCTATTTGTGATGCCTCACAGTTCAAATTTCAATTATTGAAGTGTGCTGGTCACGCTTTTGGTTTACGAAAGCTTGTTAGGATTTGTGTTGCCTATGGTCCTAACCTCTATTTGAAGTATGGCCATCTTTGGGACTCGATGGATTCTTCACTTTTGGTTGTGGAGTGGATTGTCAGAGGTGATTTTAACATGGTTGAATGGGAGGGTGATTGAGGTGGTGTCATCGATATTGTAATTAATGGATCATGAAGCAGGCCTAGGCTCATTGCAAGGTCGCTCTTTAGGGGTTTGACTAGTGTGGTTGGTTCACTTGGACCAATACTGATAGGGTCAAGTTATGGTGTAGGCTTGGTTGGATAGGGTTTATGGCATAAGGGAGGAGATTTCATTTTTAGGCAAGCTTTGGATATTGGATGGATGTTATGGGCTTTGAGTATTTTCCTAATCTAATCATGATCTTGGTGGGTGATATGATTGGCTCAACACCTTTAACGTCATTCAAGTTGAATGTGTCTCATTTTGAGTAAGAGGATTTCTATGCATTGTTTTAGATGATCTAGAAGCACTCCCACAGGGCAATGAGAGAATAGGGTTGGATTATTTGGTGGGAGTCTATTGTACATTGTGCCATCAAGTGTTTGAGAGGGTGGGGTTGGATAATGGCTTGTAAAAGGATAAACGAGTTGTGGGAGGTGCAACTTAGACTTAGGGAGGTTCCACATCTTACTTGAAGAGGATCTTCATAATGTGATCCTTCAAGTGGGTGTTACATGGTTGGAGATGGTAGTTTGTAAAGGTGAGGATTATATTGCAAGGGGTGCCCATATTTGTTCCAAATTGTAGTGGATTCAAGAAGGGGTCAAAGGATCCAAAATATATTTTGACTAACTTAAAACAAGTGTGGATGAAGGTTCAAAATTCTATTTTGACTACTTGAAAATAAAAGTGGCTATTGACAAGGTTATTGTTTTGTGCAGGAAGGGTGGATCTCTTGCAGAGGACCCTACAAAAGTCAAAGATATGTCTGGGCTTCATTTTTAGAATATTTTTTCTCTATATACTTTTGTGGATCACATAGTGGTTGCTAGGAATGCTTGTTTTTAGGTTGTTCCAGGCAAGTTCTTTAGTGGTGATCAGGATAGGTTGGATAGAGACTTTTCGAAAGAGGAGTTTTTTGCAACTCTCACTTCCATGCATAATGGAAGGTCCTTCGCCATGGATGGTTTTCCTTGTGAGTTCTACCAACCTAGATCCATTTTAACTCGGGATCTACCAAGCGCCAAAAGTGATCAAATCTCTTGAGCCGTAAACCTCTTTTAGAGTGAAAAGAGATTTGATCTTCTTTGCGCTTGGTAGATTCAAAGTTTAGATGGATCTAGGTTGGTATAATTTTATATGCACCAACACAATCTTTGTTAACAAATACACTCTTTCATACACAAATCACACAGATTATGAAAAGTTTAAAGAGTTCTTCCACCATAGTTGGTCATCCATTTTCGCCTTAAAATATAAGACGAGGACTTTTAAACCTCGAAAAAGGAAACATAGGTGTGGACCTAAAATCCCATTCGTCCATTTCACTTGCCTAGATGAACCATAGGTTTCCAACACTATTGACATATGCATTTTTGGCACGTGTAATTTTTGATGACATGTCATGTCCTTATTGGTTTATCAATTCGCATGATGAGTCAAGAATCCTTTGCTCTCTTCTCTGCCAGTAGTCTAAGTCTCTAGGACTAATTATTCTTTGTCTTAGTAGTTTCTTCTCACTTGTTCGATACAAAAATCGACTGTTTCTGTAATATATATATTAAAATCCGTCATCTTGTGCCAGTAAGAGCCAAATCCAAATGGTACTGAATTGATATTCATGAAATCAGGTTTAGGGTTTACAAATTAGGCTTTGAAGGTGCAAGCTTTGTATACGTGAAGTCCTTCAATTCCTTTTTTCATGGCTTTCTTAAACCACGAACTTGCATTATGTTGAATAAATTGTGTAAACAGTCTCGATCGATCCAAAATTTGTAAATTAGGTTTTTGTATCAGGGTTTGGAATCCTCATCTTTGATTCTAAAAAGCCTTTTTGTTGCTATTTTCTGGCATTGTAATTTTTTGCTTTGCATTAGTGGTTTAAAATAATTCTGGATTGGTCCAAATCCAGGTTTTGTAGATTGTTGTCACCTAAGATGCACACTTCAATGTGGGCAAAGTCCTCAATCCCACCAAGTGTGGTCTTTAAGGCACAACACTTAAAAAAGGGGTTGTCACCTATTCCCGACTCTCTCCATTTAGACTCTCTCCTAGATAAGTTAAGGGTGTAGTCCCTAAGGATAAAACTAAAGGAAAAATTTGTTAAGGATAACAAGTTCTAGGAGATAAGAGGTAAGGCAATCACCATTCAATAAAACTTGAATATGGATTTAAAGATTAATTAGCAAGTATACATGTTTATGAGCAATGTGGATATCAAAAGATAAATTCAATTAAATCAATATGACATCCAACAAGATAAAATGTGAGAGACCAATGCCTTTTCAATAATGCTCAAATAAAGTTACAATACTTGCAAAATAAGAAAATGGTGCCTCAAGTTTCAAGATTGGCAATGGTGCAAGACAAGTGTTAGTACAAGAGATCAAGTACAAAATTGAGATATGAGCGATGGAAAGACTTGCAAGATAAATGAAACTTATACTTGTAATTCAAAAAAATGCTCAATAAAATGCTCAATAAGATAGAGTTGATATCAATGAAAAATGAGCAAGTAACTGAAATGACAAGTACAAGAGCAATACAATGTAATACTTGCAAGTAAAATGAAATGATCGCAATTCAACTTGTACAATGAACAAATGCAAGATTAGACAATGTTATGTGAGTGTGTGAGACAAAGTGGTCTTGGTAGATTTTAATAATATGCCTAATCTTTGGTGAGACTTCCCCTCAATTTCTCAAAACTTTGTAAAGATTGAGGTGAATTGGAAGAAGGCAAGTACGAGGACGCACTTAGTCCATCATTAACGATACCGGCCTAGACTCCAAGACAACTCACATGCCTTCTTTTCTACAAGGGCTCGGCCACAAGAGAACTACAAGGTCACATGTTTTAACCTTTTCTCCAAACTCAAATTTATCAAATTGAATGAAAATTAGGTAAGTATCATAAAATTTCTATCAACCAAGCTTATGCTTGGAGGTAAATCCTAAAGAATGCAAAACTAGATCTGGATCTAAAATGAAATGTCTTGGGATTTATCAATATACCAGTCCACTTATGATCAAGATTATGATAACCACTTTGAGCACAAAATTATAATGAGATTAGCTTATAACAATGATCAATGAAGCAAGTAAAAATTACTCAATGAAACAATGGAAATTGGATCTATGACAAGATAGAACAATTTCAAAGGAAATACCAATTAGCAAATTAGATCTAATTATTTAAATGCAAATTAAATTAAATAGCTAGTGAAACCACCATATAGTTAGATCAAGGTAAAAGATAAGTGATTCAAAAACTATTAGCAAATGAATATAAACTTTGAGATCCAAATCTAACAATTAGATGCTATGAACTAATAAGTGCAAAATGAACAAGTTAATAATGAGATCTAATTACTAAGTTAACAAGTTAGTGATCAAATAAAGACCCCCTACCCAAATAGGGGGTGGGATACCATGGGAATAAATCCCAAGCTCCCTTAGGAAAAGCTTCTTTATTTAAATTACAAAGATAACCCTCTTAGACAAGAAAGACAATTTTAAACTTTTTTAAGGAAGGTTTAGAAATGCAATAGAACTTTAAGACCCCTTCCTTAAATGAGGAATAGTAATAATTTATAAATGAATGATTCCTCAAAAAAATAATTCGATTCCTCCAAGAAATTTTGCTTTCCCTTCCAAAGTATATCTCATTCCAATGTCCAAGGGAATGGAAATTACACGAAGGGGTATGATGGAAAAAACCCTTTAATGCTTACGCATAAGAGATGGAAACCTCCTCAATTAAAACTTTGATTTATCAAGCTTCCAAAGTTTGGTTTTCAGATTCCCAAAATGCTTGCTCTCCTCAAAATAGTTATGCTCAAAAAATTTGACGTCAAAGAGAAGAGGAATAGCCTCTAATGCTTGCGACCAAGGAGAAAATAGCCCCAAAAATATAAGCGGCTTTCTAAAAAATAAATCTGAATTTTATACCCAAAAAACCAAATTTTCTCAAAACGCTTGAAGGGCTTTTCGCTTAAGATAAAATGAGGGCCTCTAATGCTTGCGGCTAGGAAAAGAGGCTTAAAATGAAAGTGACTTGCCAATTTTTTTCCTTTCGATTTTTCCCTAAGAGTGCAAATGGCCTCCTCCAAATTTTCCAGGCTTTCAAATGACATGTTTCTGCAAAATTGAGCTTGAAATGGCATTCAAACCCTAGTCGTCTAGGATTGAGGGATAGATCTACGAAATAGAGAGGGTTTTATCCACGAGCAAGGTGGATAATTTATAATTTCCCTTGTGTTGATTTGGGGTTGTGTCGGATGTGCTCTAGCCACGAAATTTGGGGGAGAGGTTGGGGCACATGAGATCTCCAATACCCAGAAAAAGTTTGGGTAGATTCTAAACAGATCAGGAGATATTAAAATAATTAATATTTTTAATGGAGTCCCTAAGTCTAAACTTAGGGAAAATAAAATATTAATGTGTTTTAATATGAATCTGTGTGAGAGTGGTCCAAAAGACATGGATCAAGCCAGATCTAATCTTAGCCGTTGATTAGGGACTTAATTTCGGTCGTTGAGATCTCAATAGGAAAAGTATAAGAGGAGGCTTGAGGGTCACTTGGAGAACACACCAAATGATCAGTCATTCTATTCTCTAGAGCGGGGTTTGCTAAGAGAGATAGAATCAGTGATCGGGAGAGCAACTGAGGGGCATTGAGTACATAGAAACGGAGAAGGCAAAGATTGTGTCGGGAGAGCAGCGCAACAGTGAAGGAGGGTGACGCAGACCCAACAAGGGCTCACACAGGGCCACGCAGAGGCAGCCAAGTGCTGTGCAGAGCACTAGAGGGGCTAGCGCAACTGAGGCAGAGGCTCCCAGAGTTAACTTAGGGCCTCTTGGGGCTGACGCAGGCAAAAAAAGGTTGATGCAGGGCCAACGTGAGACAGAGAGGGGCTGGCGCAGTCCAGATTGGGTAGACACTGGGGTTGCAAAGTAGTTTTGTGCTGAGGAGTTGCTAGAAGGATTTTCCGGGGTTTTAGCCAGGAGATTTCTCTCAAACTGTGAGGTATAGTTGCTAAGGAAATTCTTTGTTGGGTAGGCCAGTTTCGGCACCTAGATTGTACTCTGATATTGTTTAATAAGAAAACCCTCAGATAGCTGCACCGGTTTCCCGCACTGGGTTTTTCAGGGACATTGGTCCAAAAATAATGGTGTCATGTGGTGTGTTTGTTCTTGTTTCTTTTAGTTGCTGATCTGTAATATGTTGAACATGCACTGGTGTTTATTTTCAGTGTTTACTTTGTAAATAACTTGTTAAAGAAAAATAACAAGTAGGTAGGAATAAATCAGAAAAAGAGCATGAAGTGTTTCTAAACTAAGTAAACTTAGAAACTTCAACATGGTATCAGAGTGTGATTGCAGACCACAGGAGGACTAAAAGACATCACCCGAGCGGAGCAATAGCAGTAGAAAACAACTGTCCCGAGGTGACAAACGTTGTTTCTAGCAGCACAGAAGCCAACAAAGTGTGACACAGAGCCAGCCAGAGCCACGTAGAAGAAGCTGGGAATTGCATAGAGCCTTAGAGAGGCCAACGTTGTTGACGCAGAGCGCCAGAGGGCTGACGCAGAGTGCCAGAGGGCTGACGCAGACCCATCCAGGGTGACACAGAGCCAGCGTGAGGCAGAGAGGGGCTGATGCAGTTCACAGAGAGGCGGTTGTTGGGGTCTAGAAGGCTGCAGGAATATTGCAGAGTGGAGCTGGTGAGCTACTGTAGTTAGAACAGTACCTGACAGAGCAGGGCCAGAGGAGTTGTTACCGAGGGTTTCTAGCCGAGGAACCTGGATTAGAAGTGTAGTTGCACAAGTCAATCAGAGTAGGGGGCATCTCGACAAGCGACAGAAGGATTTCCAGGAGGGAAATCAGGACGCAGAGGGAGTCCAGAAGAGAACTTCCAGACGGGAAGTAGAGACTCAGAGGAGTCGAACAGAGAACTTCCAGGAGGGAAGTAGAGGAGCGTCATGGCACTACACGAGGTAAGAGACTAGGACAGACTAGATGGAGCATCGAACTTCGCAATCTGGAAGGCAAGAATCTTATCAGTACTTGACAGGAATCGTGTCAAGAACTTTGCCTTGAAGGTTATAGCTATCCCAGTCAACCCCAATGATAACGACAAGTACAAAGAGGCGATGGCGAGGGCCAAGTGCATTATCCTTAATGGGGTCAAGGATCATGTGGTACCACATATAGCTGAGAAGGAAACGACAGTTGAGATGTGGGAGGCTCTCAAGAACCTGTACCAACATACTCCTGTACAGAGAAGAATGTTGCTCGAGAACTAGATGAGATCGTATCAGATGAAGAAGGGTCAATTGATTGACACCTTCCTCGGAGGACTGAATGAGATCCGAGACCAATTGACTACTATAGGAGCGACACCGGATCAGGAGCTTATGGTGAGGACAACCCTGAATGCTGTCTCAGAAGATTGGGAAGTGTTTGTCCAGAGTATCCTGGGCAGAGGGACTCTCCCACGTTGGGACGAGATGTGGGAAGCTCTTCGCCAGGAAGAGATCAGATGACAGTTGAAGACAGGTAGCAGCAGCAAAGGGATCAAGGTCAAGCAGGAGGAGGAGGGTGTGGCCCTAGCATCTGAGGGAAAGCAGGAGAAGTGGAAGAAGAAAGATCTTTCCAAGATCAAGTGCTTCCACTGTGGGGAGATGGGTCATTATGCGACCCAGTGCCCAAGGAAG
>APFE030964627.1:0-17933 GCA_000404065.3 Pinus taeda | reverse complement strand
AACTGCTACAAGCTTGTGATTGATTCAACCTTCTTGGAATCTGGAATAAACTGCTTTCGTTGCATAATATGGCATTAATGCACAGATCAATCCTTCTTCTAGCAGAGTCTTGGCTTCCAAATTCTCAAACAATACCACACGCCCTTCAATAATTCAATTGGAACTTTGATTACTGATTAAGGAGTCTCTGCACGATTTTGGACGATTCCAGACTCTTCGTCGTGTCTGTTTAACACTCTGAAATACACTCGGCCCTCTGTCGCAACCCCGCAGCAGCCCAGCCATGTCTCTTGCGGTCCCCACGGTCATATTAATCGCGCTCCTATCACTTCTCCTCGTCTCTCCTCCCTCACCTCTGGATCTGCCTGCGGAATCTCCGAGCGAAGAAAATCCTGATCCGCCATGGGACCGGGCGTGAGAAGAGGAGGGCATCGAAATCCAGGGTTTTGTGGAAAGCCGATACTTGTGCGCTTTAAGTAGTCCAAGCACGGGAGGGAGCATAAATTAGCCCTGGAGGAGCAGTTGGGAGCTAAGGAGAAGAAGGGCTGGAGATGGATCGAGCGTAATAATGCTGCAGCGGCTCATCCCACCAATTTCGGTGTTCTTCAAACACAGAGTGATGGTTTGATTGATGAAATTGAGAACTTCGAAATTGTGAAGGATGTTTCAGCAGAGGCGCGTTATTCCCGAGCTTTGCTGTTCAATAAAGAAAACAAAAATTCCAATGAGAATGGACGTTCTGATCATGCGAAAAACGGGTCCAGGCAAAATCTTTACTCGCATGTCATATGAAGGAGGCAGACAGTAAATCAGAGCAAATCAATAAATCATCAGGCCAAAGAAATGAGAATGTATGAGAAGCAGTTTTTAAACCATTATCTCAACCGTTCACCTTCAGGGTAGTTGGATGACCATGTGGGGCGATGTCTGGAGAGCCAAGTGGAAAAGTCATGGTTCCTCCACATTTCATTTCGTATATTCACACCTCAACCGAATGGAGGCCACTTGTGAGAAATTTGACGATTGGTGGCAGTGAACCACAGAAGTCTGGTATCATTCATGACACATGCATCTCGTTCAAACCATCGGTTCAATCAAAATAAATAAATTAACTAAAATATTCGTTTCATTTTTATTTTTCCTAAACGTATGACTTATATCATTATTTATACTTTTAACTTATTTAATCAAAGTAGTTACGTAAATTAATCAAATAAGGTAGGATAAACTATTACGATTTCATTGTCGTTGTGATTTGGCCAAATTTTAATGTCCTGACTGCGTGGTCTCCTCACAGAATGACTTTGGTGTGGTTTGTGTGATCGTAACAATATTCCAAACAGTGTTCGTAACAATATTCCCCAATATTCTCAAGGACATTGACTCTGGTTGCAACGTATAATCTGGAAAGCTCGTTGTAATTTTAATTTATTTCTTTAGGGGTTTGTATTTTATGATCCTGTTTCAGGTTCTATTGGAGGGGTTTTCATTACAAATCGTATTAGTCAGTTAACAGGTTGATCGTTATACAAAACTCGTAAGCGGCGACGGACTAGAGTCTCTGTCGTGCTCACAATCCATGGCATGCACAGTGCTGAAAGTCGCCAAAAGAGAATGGACGCTAACGGTGGCCCGTCGCTGTTATCATAACGATGCCTTATAAGTACGTTCAAATATTCTTTATGAAAATATCAAGTTCAAGTTCCCTTTATCTTTCTTTCGGGGATTTTTTATTTCAGTATATGAAATTTTTTATTTTTAGAATATAGTATCTATCCTCTGGCCTGTAAATGGGCAATGGAGTAGTGTCTCTTGTTTGCATTTTCATAGCATATAAAGTGCTAGATGTTGCCTATAGAGAATCAGACGGCCACAGAAGCGCGTCAAAAATCTAACTGGCGAGCCTCAACTTCGTTGGTACAGTTACGAACCCATCCGGGTTTAGGGTTTAGGGTTCGACTGGGCAAAGCTTGCACGAAAACGCTGGTAAGTGCGGTCATCGTCCTTCCTAAATGCGAATTTAGATTGTTGTCAGTGTTTTAATTATAGGTATTTTAAAACAGGCTTATATGCAATGGGAATGACACTTTGTAGTTTGTTACAGTTGAATCACTTCCTTTAACCAATGGCCTCGCTAAATGCATCGCTTTGAAGGCAGGTGGTGTTGTTTCAAAAGGTGGTGTTGTTTCAAATTTTAGAGAACCCTACGCATGTTTAAGTGGGTTATCTTTTTTTTATTAATGCCGAATTTATGGTAGGTTTATAAAACGGAGTTAGCCTAGATAGAGTTTAGGCTAGGGGTGTTTTTGTAGCAGTAAATAGTGGATCACAATACATCGGCTAGGGTTTTTTTTTCTATGAGTAAATAAGTGGATCAAAGTACATCGATACGTCTTCAGTTTTCTGTTCCACTATAAACGCCAAAATTCGTGTGATATTGAATGTGGCAATGCTGAGATTTGATTTTTTTGTAAAACTTTTAACCCGACGACACCGCTACACTTTATTAGTTGAGGGCTGGTACTTGCAAACTTATCCTTAATATTGTTTTTTAAAGTTCTGTTTGATCTTAAAATGAAATTCTATGGATACATTTTCAAGAAAATAATGATTAAAAGCAATCTCAAATATGGTCTTAAATTTTAGAGTGATTGTGATGTGTAGTTTGAATGTTGGTGTTGGAATATGACTTAATTGCTTCTCCCTGGTTAAAAGAGTGCAGTTCAATTTCCTTGTTTCTAATGAAACAGATTAGCTACCCAATGTTAGAGGGCATCTGCGAGACTGGATCTATTAGCAGTGAAAGTGTAGTGAAAGGTTCTCTTTGCCAACACTCGAGGCTTTCATTCCTAGTGAAAGCCTTACTCATAGGGAAAGAAGATCCAATGAATCATATTAGCTGACCAAGTTTAGAGGGCATCTGGCAACCCAACACCAGAAGGCATCTGGTGTTGAAAGTCTGCCCCTTTTATAACACTTATCCCGTGTGAAACACTTATCCATAGTGAAAGGCTATTCTTAGTCACCTCATTCTTCTAAGCTTTAAAGGCCTAGCCTGAAAATGACACTTTCCTTTAGGTAAAAGGAAATAATTATGATATGTAGTTTTAATGTCATACGTGTATTATCTTGTCACAAATACATTAGTTTACGTCTGTTTGAAGAGTTATTTTTTTTTATTCTATTTGAGATATGGATGGAGTGTAGGCATTGTACAACTTTATTATTTAATGATATCTTCATTGTTGCTGCAGTTGCAAATATAGAGTCTGGAATGAGCATTCTCAATTCCAATTAATATTTCATTCATTAAAAACAAATACCCCGTGGAAATTTTTATATGGATCTTCTAGAAGACCCATTTCCCAATCATTTATATTTTCCTCCAACCAAGGGAAAATTAATGCAAGCTAAGGGAGAAAAACCGATGTAAACATAGGGAGACTAATGCTACTGAATGGCTAAGTGACGTAATCCATGAGACAATATGAAATGGATAGCTGCCTTGTTGCTGTTAAGCACAGAACTGGTAAAATGAGCTTGTGAAAGCATGTTGTTCATCATATTTGGATTTAGAGAGGCACGGTCCAGATTGAAGGCTGGAACCTTTTACAAGAAAATTCAGTTTCTACTAAGCTGCAAAATTTTGCTTTCACTAAATTGTAAATCTTTCAAAAAGACAAAAAAAAAAAAAGAAAAAAAAAGAGGTAAGATGCAAAACACAGTCAATTGTAATATTCAATTGCTGGATTGTCAAATGAGAAATTTATTCATGTTTCTTACGTCCATCGTGCAACAAAATTTATATATGTTCAAGCTCAACAACAACAATGGATAGTAAATAATACCTTTTCAAAGAGAGTCATTTTGGCTGAGGCATGTCCTGTCTAGTAAATAATATTTGTAAGAATCAACTTGATATGTTTGATAAGAATTCATTCCAGAACATGAAAGTGATAGCATGTTTTAAAGTTGTTGGAGCTGACTGGTTGGATGAGTATGATGCGCGAAGTTTACAAAAGCTATCAATTTTCGTTCTAAGTTATTGACTAAGCAGTCAATTATGTTAGGATTGAACAAACTTATCTGCTATAGATTTGAGCAAAATTGTTATATATAGGTTTTTGTTTTCAAATATTTTAAAGTATGAACAAAATAGTGGCAGATTTGGAATGTCTGCTAAGGGAAATAATACTGCAAAATCTGGCAGTCGAGTGAAAAGTAAGGTCATTAAGTTTTATGGATAGGTTATGGATAGGTGACTGCTGGTGTAAATTAATTCCAGCAAGAATTGACAATTGTTGTCCATTATCATTTTCTAAAACAATTGTAGTCCAACCAGAGATTTTAAAAACCTCTTGCAATCCAACCTTGTAATGTCTAGTTCAACAATCTCTATGGCATGCATTTCTCTGATAATCAAACAAGCATTTCTCCCAATTCCTCCACAGAAACTTCTTAGAGTTTCACGAAAGTTATTTATTTATTATTAGACATACCATAGCAAATCCTTGCAAATGTACTATTACAGAAACTTCATCCAGAGCATATGTAACATGCATTCTTACATCCTTCTGACTGGATCAATCCAGTGACGAATATAAACTATTGTCTCGCCCCTACGATATGCTCCACTGAATTATCGAGGTTAATTTCACTACCTACTGACATTAATGTCCACTAGGTTTTGCTCATACAAAAAACAACATAAAATAGGACTCTGAACAACCTACCTCAGTTACTGCAATCTCACTTTGATCAAAGCACCAAAGGAATGGCACACTCCTTCACAGATTCTTCACTATCATCTGGGAACACCATACCTAGTGAGAGCCACATTCTCCAGTTGTAATGAAACAAATTCAACACCAATCTTTAAAGTCTTGACCTTGAATTTGTCTCTCTCAATCTCTTCTTCATCTTGTCAGCAACTTTTTACGTCACGCATGGCACATCTGGCCCTACTACTGGATCCTTGATGTCCTTTCCAAGGTTTTCAATGATGAAGTTTTCCTCCACATTGTGTTCTCGGAGTCATTCAAAATGATTGTTCGTTCACCACTTCATCATCCTTGGAATTTCACCACTAACAGCTATACCTATGTTTAGCGTTAAACATGTAGGCATGAAAACCATAAGTTTCGTGCACAATCAATACATGAAAGAATGATTTCCAATTATTATGCTTAATGTTGTTAGTACATGAATACCTGTATAAATCATGACTTATGTTAGGGATGTGATAATTATAATTTTATTTGATTCTCAATATGAATGATGAGATGAAATAAAAAAAAATGAATACACTTGACTACTAGATGTGAAAATGAACTTACAAATATATTGGTATGTTATATGAGCTCAAAAATCAATATCATAGATGAGCGTTTATTAAAATGCATTGAGAATCGTTATCTAAATATAATTGATTTTGAATCTATCGATACATATGTTATAATTCGTGGGCAAGTGTTTGCATTTCAGATAGTATCATTACTTGCAGATAGTATCATTACCAAACCAACTTCGTGATGACAAAACTCCAAGAACAATTGAGGCTCAATGAGATTCCATAATAGGGTATTGACCCTAATTCTATTAGGAGGGGTGGAGGTATTGCCCACCGTTTATCCTCCAAAACCTGGAGTCATGGGAGGACTGTGTGAGTCACGCTCCCCTAGACGTGTGATGATGACTGCCGGATGCCTACGAGGAAATCAGGTCAATTTAGTTGACGCTACCATCCTTAGAGTTATGAATGGTTAGGTCAGTATAACTGACGCCATAACATACTCCAGTAGAGGACAGATAGGATGGGAGCGGAAGAGATTAGGAAGGATAGGATGATTTTAGAATAGCTTGGGAACCTAGTTGGGACAAGGTTCGACTATTAAAGAAAATAAATAAATAAATAAATAAATCAAAAATAATAATAATAATAATAATTCCGGGACGCAATCCTTACACAAATTATATTAATCTTTAAAATAAACACTAAATAAACTCAACTTTGGGACGAAGTTGTCTTTGAAGGAGGGGTGTATGTAATGACCCAACTTAAGTCACTGATTATTAGCATGCTTACGAGACGTGTGTATGATAGCTACATACACATGCATCGCAGGCATTGCACTAGTATACATAATAATTTAATCGTATAAATGTCTATGAAAGAAAATGAATTAGTTTTAAGAAAGTATTAATTAATACCTTATTTATTAAGTGGAACAATAAAATATATATTTATTTATTTTATTAATAAAAGTTTATTTAATAATAAATAAACATTATTACCATGGACAAGATTACTTTACTTCATAAATCTTGGACAATTCACAATAAAGTACTTAAAAGAAACTATACTATTCTCGAAGTCGGTTGAGATGATAAGGGTGAAATCTCAGTGAAAATATCTTAATGAAAATATCTTAATGACCAACTCAGTGAAAATATCTTAATGACCAACTCAGTGAAAATATCTGAGGGACCAACTCAAGCGAAAATATCTTACGGGATAAGCTTAAATCTTGAGTTTAATTGGAGAAGAAAAAAGAAAGAGGGGAAGAAAAGGAGTGGGTTTGAGGGATGAGCAGAGGGCTCAGTTTTGGAACCGTAAATCGGGAAATTTTGAGCTGTTCTTTGGAGTTTTGGGCACGGGGGCCAGTGGACATCCATTTCGGAGTCCTCTGGATCTGGGAACCACAGAGGTGGATTCCAGATAGGCAGGGAGGCATAAGTTGGTTTGGTAATGGACGCAGAAGACTCGGAGCAATGTGATTAACACTGGACAAGAGAACCAAGAGAATCAGGTACGCAGAGCAGAGAATCAGTCTTTACGCAGAGCAGAGAATCAGGTACGCAGATGCATTCAATTGGTAGAAATTATTTGATAAAACTAAATATCATTCTGTACAATCCTTATATTTTCAGCTGAATGGTAAACCAGTCTTTACATATATGCACACGCATTTAAATTGATAGAAATTATTTGATAGACTTAACATCAGCCTGTACAATCTTTATATTTTGAATTAAATGGAAAAGCAGTCGTTACACTGCAGCCAAAAGATTGGAGGAAGGCTGGCTGAGTTTAAGGTCTGTGGACAGACCAAGTTTTGTTAGAGGCATTTGCTGGATAAAGGAGAAGTCCAAGCCCTGTGGGAAGGGATGGACTGTGTTTTGGCATAGGCCGCAGTTAAGGAAGGGCTGGGCTGAGGTCTGGAAAATGCCTAAGGAGCTAGCTGCTGGAGACAGGCCACAGGCCTGTAGGTGCATCCGAGGGCCTAAGAAGCAGGGTGCAAAGGACAGCAATGGCTGCTGAAGTAGGCATAGAGAATAATGTGCTGATAAAGATATTTTGGCAGCCGTTACAGGTACCTGCAGCACCGAGAAGTGAGGCTGCAGGCCTGTGGTGGACAGTGGAGGGCTACCACTGCAAGAAAGGGCACACAGGGGTGCTGTAGGGTTGGTGGAGGCCTAAGGGAGCTGGCCATAGGGCTGAGAGAAGTCTGTGGTGCTTGGAAGACCACAGCAAGGATTCTCTGTGGTGAAAGGACTGCCACAGCAGTGGTAATTTGGAAGAGTTGAGGACTGATAAGACTCAGCCTCAGCCCTGTAATTTGTACAAAGTTTTATCTTGTTTTTGGCATTATAGGGATTGTAAAGGGCCACTATCCTTCGTACGGGAGCCCTGTTGATTCTCTTATTAAAGGAGTTACAAGAAATCAGATTTGGACCATTCGACTCGTATATATATATATATATATACATGATGTGACACTTCATTTGATCACTCACTTATCATCATATCTCTTCTATAACAGCCACACGTGGGAGCAGAAAAAGGATGAATTTGACTGAAGTTTGGACTTGGATTTTTGCCACAGATTTCTAAACAATTTGGAATTGTAAACCCTGCTAAAGAATAATTTCTCCTAAGATAAAAGTAGCTGGGTTTTCTCCCAAGTTTGGGTTTCCTAGGGAAAATTTGTTGTCTCTATTATGCATAATTGTCTCTTTATGATCTTACTGTTTTCGCTGCATTACTCTTGAGATTTTCTGTGTATAATGACACAAAGATAAATTGTTAAACATCATTAGGTAGTAATTATCAGATCAGAAGATTGGTTTCTACTATTGATCTTGTAGAAAATTCAACACAACATTGATGGATACATGGTCACATTCATACATGTATGCAGAAATAACTGGGTTCTCAGTGTCCCACAAGGGGATTCTGCCCCTTGAGCCACCATTGTTAACCCTTGAATTTGCCCCTTAGAAATTTAGAGGATTAAGGACTTGTTGCTGCACAAACTAGCTGGCTACGTATAGAGGCTAGAGCTAGAGGGCACAACAACACTTTGGGACAAAAGCCCACTGTCACCACAACCTATGCCCCTTTCTATTCTCAGATTTTCACTGACGGGAGGAGTCCCAGTATTCCTCACTTGTGATTATATGTTAGCACTAGGGTTCAAGGTGAGGCAAGGATGACTTGTTCATGGAAAGGTTCAATTAAAGTGTGAGATTTTGGGAGAAGCTAGGATGACTTTCAATGAAAAACCCCTTGAGATAAGTAATACACGAGACCTAAGGTTGAGATATTTGACTGGATAAAGGTTCATCCAAGGTCAACATAGTTAAGTGGAAAGGTTTCGAATGATATGCTACTAAAGCACAAACCTTCAAGGAATCCCCAAGTTGAAGTGTAGCTTCTAGGGTTCCAACATGGTATGAGAGCTACAACATCAAATAAAATGAGATTCCACCATCGGAATTTGTTCAAAACATGCAGACGCCTAGAGGAGATACTAAAGAACAATCCTGTCTGGACGAAATTCAAAACGCACCCTCCTAAAGGACTTCACACCAAGCCTTAGAGAGGATCCCTTAGCCTTAAAGGGACAAAGAAAAGAGAGAGAAAGAGGTGAAGGAAGATTGATTTTTTCAATAATAAGGTGATCACCAAGTATTCTAGACTAGCACCTGCCTATTGGGAATAATGGAGTTAATAATTACTTTGATTTGATGTTTTTACTCTTTCAAGGAGGCCTAATGCTAGCTTCGCTAACCCTAGATGAGGCAGCTTCACAACTACAATAGAATTTTATACTTCGTTGGTAGTTTTAATGGAGTTTCAAGGATTCAATATACAAGTTGACCTCTAGGAACATTCATTCATTATTGCCTATGAGTAATGCATGCAATCCTTCCAATAATTTTAATGTTCTAGTAATTTCACATTAAATTAGGGCACATTAAATATCATGAAATTCCATACATTAGACATTTAACAAGGTAAAATATAGCATAAAAAAGTACTTACAAGGCAATGAGAATATATCCATCCATCAATATTGCAAATAGAAGCTCCAAGAAAAGATAACAAAAATCCCAAATGTGAAAATGCATCCAAACCGTCCAAAATTGCAGGTTCCAGTTTCTCAAATAGAGAGATCCAAATCCAAGTGATGATGAATAATACAAATGAGGCCTCTCTTATTTATATGAGGCTCCTCAAGTTCGAATTTGCCTAATCTAGCTCCTAATAATAATTTAATGTCCAAATAACATCTCTTTTGGTGACAAGGCCCCACCAAATAGCTCAATAAGTGAAAAATAAGCCATCCAAAGCTAGCCAAAATTATAGAATAATGGTTAAGAGGGTAGTTGGAAGGCCTAGATGAGTCCTCAAAGTGCCATGATGAAGAGGAGGGCTCCAAAAATTAGGATCAAGGTGGTGGCCCCTTGATTTCCAAGCAGAACATCCTGTGGTGCTCCCAAGTGGCTGTGGGGCGCAATCAATGGTCTCATGGGTCTCCAAATGGTTCCATAACAAGTCAGTGCTCTCTCAGTGAGGGCTAGAAGATGACACATGCTCTCCCATGTCTATTTGAATGAGACAAAACCTCATTTGGGCCCTGGATTAGTTGCCAAGTGTTAGGCACAAATGTGTGGCCAACTAGGCAACATCATCATCTCTTTATGGCTGGGGCACGAACAAGCAATGCATGGTGCTAAAGAAGCCCATGGTGTGCCAATCAATGCTCTGGAATGGTGGAGGCTCATGGCTTTAAACACTCACCCTACAAGTGCCATTATGACCCTTTGAAGGGATTGGATCCTGTACCAAGTCAAAGATGGAGACCCACTTGCAATCCTGTATAAGATCAAATATGTCTCCTCACATTCCAGTACAACAATTCGTTAGTGTAATTGAGTAAATAAGCTTGCTAATTAGGGGCAAAAGTGGACATTTCATAGTGGCGCGCCCTTCCAAATGGGCTTTAGAATGTACAAGTGTTACCTTTTTCGACAAGAGAGGTTAATAAATGACCCTATTAGGTGGTTTCAACCTCCAAGGGAGTGACATGTCCATGGTACATCCATCAAATGGTAGGGGTCATGTGAAATAATGATGGAACGGAGTGGGGGCAAGAGGGAAGGCCTCGAGCCACATGCCATGGTACAAGGGTAGCCATAATGAAGGAAGCCCACACATTGGGTGTATGGGCGTAGGAGGGAGTAATCTTGGTACATGAGTTACCCCAACCTTTGTTTTTCCACCCCTCTTCATATGCCTTTTGCCTTTTATTGATTTTTCTTCCTTTTACATCTTTGCATAGAATTAACGTTCTTCTAATATGGTGAGAACTTGCTCCAGATGTTGTAGATGCTCTTTCCACATTTTACTATAGATTATAATATCGTCAAAGAATTCTAACACAAACTTCCTTAGATATAGATGAAATACCTCATTCATGTTAGCTTAGAAGGTTGCTGGAGCATTAGTTAATTTGAAGGGAATTACCTTAAATTCATAATGACGTTCGTGTGTTCGAAAAGTAGTTTTCGCTATGTCCTCTAGCCTTATTTTGATCTGGTAGTATCCCGCTCTCAAGTCTAAATTTGAAAAGTATTGGGCTCCTTGAAGTTCATCTATCATTTCATCTATAAAGGGGATCGGATATTTATTCTTAATCGTTACCTTGTTCAGTCCTCAATAATCCATACATAGCCTAAAGGAGCCATCCTTCTTCCGGACAAGAACCACTGGAGCAACGTATGGGCTTCTACTCTTTGTGATGATTCCACACCTTAAAAGATCTTGGACTAATCTTTCGATTGCAGTTTTTTGGTGGTGTGGATAACTATACGGCTTGATGTTGACAGGGTTTGACCCTGATTTGACTTCGATTATGTGCTCAATTTCTCTTTCAGGCGACATCTTTATAGGAGGATCTTGGAACACCTTTTTGTGTTTTTGGATCAATTTTTGAACTTCAAGTGGTAGTTCTTGAACTGCAGGTGCTTCTTTGCTAAGCAATCTTGAAACCAACATCTCCATCTAATGGCATTGTACTACATATGCTCGTGCTCCCTTCTGAATCATTTTCATCATCTGGGATAATGATAGAATTTGATTCTCAGGGGGTTGGAACTTGGAACCCAAATAACTTGTACTTCTGCCCTTCCCATTTAAATTTTATAAATTGCTTTTGATGGTTGGCAGAGTAAGTGCCTAGGGTTTGTAGCCATTGGATACATAGGATCACATCTACTTCTCCTAATGGTACAACGTAGAATGAAGATTCTAGATTATAGTCTTGAATCTGTAATTTGACTTTATGACATTTCACTACTTTTAAAATTTTCTTATTGTCAGCCACCATGACTTTCATGTTGGGCATGGGAAATGTGAAAATGTTGAGCCTTTTCGACATAGTTGAGTCCAAGACATTGTGGGTGCTACTAATATCGATCAAAACCATTATGTTGCTCCTTTTGATGTCCTTTTAACTTTAATGTTTGGGGCTGCGATATACCTATCATGGTTGATAATGACACTTGCAGAATACTCTTGTTGTTTGGTTTTGGAGAAAATTGTGGAGAATCTTCAATTTCTTCTACATTTGATTCTTCATTGTCTAAATCATTGTTTGCTTCACATATATACAGGTTCTTCATTTCTTTTCCTTTAGCACATCAATTTTTAGGGTCCCATTTTTCGCCGCAACGTCATCACTTGCCTTCTTTCATTCTTTGCATTTCCAAGATGTGGTGGAACATATTTTGTATTATCCGTGTTCACTGTTTGGGGAAATATTTGTCTCGAATATGCTCTTTCAACTTTTGGCCACTGCATCTTTTTGTGCTTCTTTTCAACAACTTTTGCTTTTTGTCTTGTTTCTTCCATAGAAGTGATGTTATGAAGCTCAAACTCAGCCTGGAGATGGGGTTTAAGTCTCGTGATGTATGACTGAATGAGACAAGTTTCTGATAATCCCAATACTCGTGTAGCTAAAGTTCCCATTCTCGAGTGTACTCATCCACATCTCCTTTTTGTTGCAGTCTGGCGAGCGCTGAAAATAATTCTTCTTGTTTGACACCATGGAACCTCTTAAAGAATGCATTTTTGAATATCTTCCAACTGATAGCAAGTGTCGTCTTCTTCCACCACATATACCAATTATATGCTTCGCCTTCCATTTGCATGGATGCTTGCCTGATCTTTTCATCATCATTGTCAATACTGTAAATCTCGAAATATTCTTCTGCATTATTGAACCATGCAACGCTGCATTACTCGTTACCGTCAACTTTGGAGAGCTCATGTTTTGCTCTTCATTGATATGTCGTTACTGGTGGAGTGAAGAAAGGGTATTGATTCGAGAACTGCATATTTGAGTATTGATTCTAGAGCTGCATATTTTGAAAATTCGTGTTACTATTTTGTTGATTAGGCATGGAAGATGCCTTTGGAGACTCGGGGTTTAGATGTGAGTCTGATGAGTTTGATGTATCTACATAATCTAGATGTTGAGTAGCTTCATTATTCTGGGGTATTCGATCATGTGTAATCTTCATAGTGTTACAAATATAGGTCAACATCACCATCGCTTTATCCACTTTAACTGAAAGCTCTGCTTGCTCCTTTTTAATTTCATTTTTGTTCTCCTCGAGCTGACTTTCTATTCTCTTCGTTGTGTCGTGGAGCACTTAGATTGTTTCACCATGTTCTGTCTACTTAGCCTTAAGATCTATCAATTTTTTATTGAAATCGACCATCGACATTGATGCAACCATTGATCTGGTATGAGTTGGAGAATACTTATCCAACATAACCTCCTTCTCCTTTTTGTTGTTGTTGTTAAATTGACCTATTATTTTAATAATAATAATAAATTGATTAAATATATGTATATATATAATCAAATATTAATTATATTACATACTTGTTAAATATTAATTAGTTATATAATTAGAAATTACATAACAATTAATATTACAAACTATATAATTATAACTCTATATATCTCTATGTATACATATACCCATGATGGCAATGGTTGAAAATGGTTGACGTTGACTGAAAAGACGCGATTGTCTAGGTCAAAATACTGCTTGGTGATGCTTGACGGAAAGCGTACGATCAGGCACAGGAAAGTCGAGGTGGAAGTCTGAAGAGATGGTGAGGAATCTTTTTGGGTGAACGATGAGCGGGATGGACAGACGGAAAACGATGGAGGTAGGGAAAGACGGAAACAATGGAAGAGAGATGGCGTGTGCAGTCGGAATTGAATAGTGGACTTGCAGTAAATGTGACAGGCGATGAAACAAGCGAATTGAGATAGACACGACAAACAATGATTGAGACAACGTGGCATTGGATAGAGGTGTATGGACAGCAAGAAGCCAACAATCGATTCGCTCTGATATCAGATGATGTAGATAAATGCAACATTAAACAAAAATGTATATATTTTATTAATAACTTGATGATTTACAGTGAGAGAGACCCTGGCTTAAATACAACCCTAGGTGTCTCTTGGTGAATGGGCATGATCCTTGATCATGCCCTTTTGCGTAATTAACTAATAGTTACAAATTATTATTTTTTACATAACAGAGACAGATGAGGAAATCAGTGGGGATGGCAACATACAAGAGTGTCAGTGAACAACGAGCAGTTGAGTGATTGTGAGTCAGTGAGGAGATCGAACTCACTCTGATACCAAATGGAGTAAACAAGATCAATAATAAACAAAAATATATATATATATATATAATTGAAGGATGATTACAATGAATGAGGTCTCAGGCTTAAATATAGCCCAAGAGTTATTACATGAGGGGGCATGATCTTTGATCACGCCCCTTAGTCTAAAAATCGAGTTAATTAAGTTAGTAGAGTTATTTTATATATAACACATACAAATTCGGTGCCATAATTAAAATGAGTATCAATATTAGTAGTGGTGTAGGCAAGTGTTTTTACTTAGAAGGTTCTTTAGAAAGATTTGTGATTGAGTGTAAGTTTCTTAAAGATCTCTTTCTATTTGTAATGATGGTTTTGATGTTTCTTTTTCTCGAGCATGCTTTGGTAAATTTTAGGGCTAGTTTTTCTTTTTGTGGTCTATGGAAGATTTTGCATCCTGCATCATACCAAGAGTTTTGAGAACAAAAGGATTACAATGTGCAGCAACAAGAGGTGTATAGGAAATGGGGAAAACTTGTATGCAAAGAAACTTGGGAGTAATAGTGGGTTCTCTATTGGATATTGGGTTTCATATATGTGGGGAAAACTAGTTTTAAGATCGTATATTTCTTATCAAAGGACTGATCAAAGTGAATGGCAAGGGATTCATTTGGGTGAGGGAGTATGGTCCAGAGGAGGTTGGTTTATACGGATCTGAAACAAGATAATTGCATGATCGATCAAAGGAGTTTGAGGGTGGGGGTTGTTTGGGGGGACGGTGGTGACGATAATAGATACTTGAATATCAAGAATAATTGAAGCAAAGAGTTAATTAGCCAACAAATAATCAACTACATTGGCTACTTCAGTGAAATGAAAGTAGGTGTACCCACCAGTGCAAGGGAAGTGCTTAACACTACTGAGGTTGAAAATCAAATATGATTACCCTAGGTTAATCAGGTGATTTTCATATGTTAAATGTTAAATAGGCCTTTTGGACATGATTTCCAAAGTTAGATACCATGGTCAAAGAAGTGGTAGGTGTTTTCGTGTAAGAGATTCATGTGTCTTTCATTTTTTATTACTGCATTAACAGGGAACCATCACATATGTTTCTCAATGCACGTGGTTTTAACTCCAATCAGAAGTGTTTTGTGAAGTGAATGATTCAAGTAACAATATTACCTGAGAAATCTGGGTTTATCCCCCAAAGTCACTAGAAATCTAGAGCAATGTTAGCATAGACAATTATATGGTAGGCTCAGAGGTATTAATTAATAATACTGTAAAAGATTATGATATCATACAAATAATGAATTTTGACTAGGACCATGGAATACAAATATGAAGGCTAGTTTTTCTTCCTAAATATAATCACTTATGCTTACTCTTTGTTCAGTTTTCTGTTTGCATTTTCCCCTTTTGTTGAGTGAATCTCAATAATGGAATCAGCTTTACTTATAAAGAGTTATGTTTGGCCTGAGTCTTCCTAAAATACTCCTGTTTCACCTGCTGCAGTGGAGACAGGTATTACAGGTGCCAAAATCTCATGAAAAGGGTGTCACCTGCATTGCAGGACTTATGCTTAGTAATGTTGAAGCACTATTTGCTTCAACTTCTTCAGACAGTACTGTTCATATATGGGAAGCTGGCTTTCCAAGTCAGACTGGAGGTAAACCTGACTATTGTTTTGGATCATTTTCAAATTTGCTATATGCACTTTCCTTTTTCTTGTCTCCAAGATGACTAAAGAAATACTTAATTTCTATAGATTCTATGTGGCTGACGATTGTTCAAACTTCAAAGAATGCAAATACTCAGAGGGAAGCTCACACGTCTCAAATTGTAGAAGGCAGAATGAGACTATGTTACTGTCCACAAATCATCAAAAGTAGCAAAATGGACTATAATATAGGTTATGTCATGTAGAGTAATGCAATGTAGTGCCTTATCCCTCCCTAGGCTAAATACAAATATGCGGATCCTATAGGAAAAGTGCCAAACCAGATTTAGTAGCAAAATTATTTTGAGAGCTAAACTAAACCAGCCAAGTGGACCCAAAAATAAATATTATGAATGCAAATTTAATTTCTTGTCCGAGTGAATTGTTTCTTACTTCATTTAGAGGACTTTATGCAAGGTGGCATCTGATCTATTTTTGAACAAAAAATATATTCCTATAGACAAGTAGGACTGCTTTTCTCAGGTTTTCCTAAATAGAAAATGTACTTCCTTTTGTTTGTTTCTTTCATTTTTAAAACAAATTCGGCATAGAGTGACAACAACAAGATAAGATCTTCTTCTCTGAATGATCTGGCAATCATGGAGATACACATTCTTCAAAATAATCTCTGTTGCACCTTTTGGGAATTTATCCTGATTCCCAATTTCTTGCAGAGGAACACTTGAGCTTTTTATTATTTTCATGTCCATTTTTTTAGGATTTGAAACAAACCTCTCATCCGTCGAAACATAAGATTGAAATAAAGGCAATAAGTAAACCTACATATAAATGTAACCCTAGAAACAGACAAGCATTATTGAAAACTGTTAGTAAGCTCTGGTGCAATTTGAATGACATTGTAGTTTCTTTTCTTCATGCTAGGAAAAAAGAAGTGCAGATATATTAACAGAAGACGATTTACAATGACAATCACCTAGCTGTATCTGTAGGTGGGGGAGAATCTGAAGAATATTCTGCCAATTTCATCACTGGAATTTGGTTCTTGAGGATTGAATTGGGAGCAAGGAAAATTTAACAATGCTGAATGATATAAATTTATCTTTGGTTTCCATTTCTTGTAGGATGAGAAATCTGATATTTTCTTGTGGATTCTGAGGGATTGGTGCAAATTTATCAATAGTAAAAGATTCTAGATTTTGAGGCATATGCTACAAGAGTTTTATGAGATTTTCCCCATGACTCGACATGCAGGATCCTTGATTCATTTTTGTTTTCTAACAGGCTGTCTTGGGAGAGAGTCTCTTCTGAGAGGGAGCTCCTGTCCTCTGAATTTTGTGGTCCTGCATATCTCATTTTTTAGTTTTTTCTTCTTTCTCCTTTTCACCTTTTGGTATCCATTGACATTTGTTGTCTGGTTGACAGTTGTATTTGCTTCCTGACTGACATGAAGCTTCCCTTTTTGGGAGTTCCCTATGAAATGCCTTGTATCAAGACAAGTTGTACCCGAGAAGTGAGTGTTTGAATAATCCACTGTTCAAATGATTGGGATCATTCAAAATGCAGAATCATTTCCTCTGACAAGTCCTTGCTAACATTAAATTATGCACATAGTCTAGCGCAGTATAACCCTCCTATAACATCTCTGCTATTTGATTGAATGTCTAGGCGCAGAGCATTAGTGATTTTCACCTATAGTTCTTCTTCCTTGAGGTGTGTCATATACCTCAGTTCCACTTTAGTGAGTCTCATTTTTTTCGCCAGATTGATCCATCATATGAGCAGATTTTGTGCCTATCTTGATGATGTTAGAGATCAGAGTACATGATCAGATGTGCCGCCACTATGCTTTGTACTGTCATATCATGATCAGCCAAAAGTGTGACCATTTTGTCCTCCATGTTGTTGGGACATTGTCATTGATGGCAAAGCAAGGGCCAGCTGATGGATGCCATGATCAGAAACAACACCTAAGTCACCAACTTGAAGTGAGTATTGAAGTTGAAATGAACATTGTCTAAAGTTGCATTAAGTATTCACTACAACATTCACTCTTGCATGTTCAATGGGTCAAGGAATCGTATGTCTATTTCTTATTGAGGAGCAGCTAACTACTGAAATCTAATGATGAAGGAAGCTTGGTTTCAAAGAGACTGCACAATGACCTTTAGTGGAGAATATTTATTTAACTTCTCCAATCTGAGCACAGAGGCTGGTGTCAAGCATCTTGATGAATATCTTCTTTCAAAAACATTTATAACTGGGCATCAA
>APFE030964623.1:76287-139515 GCA_000404065.3 Pinus taeda | reverse complement strand
TTTGCATTTGAAACATTCTGAATCTCATTGTAAGTTTTCTCTAATAACACATGTGAGATAGAATGGGTGGGAAGGGTGAGTAAATTTGGCAGTTCAACATTGTAAGCATGTTGTACTGGTTTATTGTGGCGAGGGTGTGGAATTAGTTTAGCAAGGCATTGTGTATGGAATGTAGCATTTTGATGATATGGTTGATTACGTTGTGTGAATGGTTTTGATGGGCAAGCAAGATATTGTGGAAGAGCTGGTAGCGAATATGGAGAATGTATTTGTGCTGCAAGATGAGGGAGGGTAGTCATGCAATCATAAGGTAAACCATGCCAAGCTTGTAAAGAAAATTGTTGGTGGTTATATTGAGATTGACATGGCTGCCCTAACACATTAGTATTCCATACTGGATTATGCAAGTAAGAAAGCAGAGAGGAAGTGTTTTGAACCATACCTGTAGGCCATGATTTCCATGGTTTTGACCTTGTTGTAGCTTCCTCACCTCTTTGATATGCTACTTCCACATTAGATAAGGAAGAACAACCATCTAAGGTATTCTCCTTTTGGTCTTGAGTGAAAAACACTTCATCAAATTCTCGATTTTTATGAACCTGCAAAACATCCAATTTTTCATTTAGAGAGCTAATAAAATCAACTTTAAAATTTTCAAATAAAGCATCGATTTCAGCTCTTATGTCTCCTATTCTTGTAGCAGATTTGGAAAAGGAAAAACAAACATCTCTAGAATTCTTACCAGCCTTGGAGATTCCTCTTGAATACCTTATGCAAAACTCACAAACATCATCATATGATAACTGAAAAACATCACATTTTCCTATCAGATTTAAGGGTTCTAAAAATTTATCTTTGATTCCTTTAAGAAGGAGTGTTTTTAAGGTCTCTTTCTCCAAATGCTTATATTTTGATTTTTGAAGGTTGTATTGAAACCGATCTACATAGTCCTCCAAGCTTTCATCTTCCCCTTTTATCATGTCGAAAATATATTCATTAGATTTGCAATAGTCTTCGTACTTCTTCAAGAATATGTTCTTCATGTCCTCCCATGATTGGATGCAATTCCCACCTAGGCTCATGAACCATCGGAGAGCTGATCCTTTTAGAGTAAGAGGAAACACTTTCAACCTTTGAT
Source organism: Pinus taeda (assembly GCA_000404065.3). Classification (NCBI taxonomy): domain Eukaryota; kingdom Viridiplantae; phylum Streptophyta; class Pinopsida; order Pinales; family Pinaceae; genus Pinus; species Pinus taeda. The sequence goes on along the minus strand of APFE030964623.1, from coordinate 138,377 downwards.
TGTTAGTGTAATAATCATATCCTCTACAAAGTATTTCAAACTCAAACAAAAATGTATGTGGATCTTCATTTGCTAGACCATGTAAATTTGGTAAAGATGGGGGAATTATGTGCATTTGTGTCTCTCCTCCTGGATCTTTGATAGGAAATTCAAAAGTAGAAACGTGAGCCATTTCTTACCATAGTTTAAGATGTTCTTCATGTGTTTCTTCGAGGCTCCTTCTTCAAATGTTCCTGTCAATCGGATAGTGAAATGGGTGGTGTTTACATCACCACTTGCGTGAGATCATGTGATTCATTTTTTAAAAAATTTCTATCTTTTTCCTAATCATTCATACAAAAATTCAGACATCTATTTCTACCCTAGGTTCTTTAACAGCCCTGCTAGAAAGCGGACGGGGGAGCAGGGCTTTTACATGCTCCGTATGAAGGCTCTTACCTTCCATTTTTAAGATCCAACTCTTCCCTAGCAGGCACTCATCAGATTCACACTAATCTTTAGAAATTGCTACACTCTCCACGGCAACGGTGCCAAAATGTGGAGTGATAAAAAGGTGTATTTTAAACTCCTAATTACCTCACATTAATTGTTAACCCAGGGACGACTTTTTATTTCAAGAGTGTACTCAGTCTAAGGTGGCTATTTACTCAAGAGTAATGTTTAGTAGTACAACGTTCAGAAAATACAAGGGTAGACAGATGCGAAACTATGACTAAATTACTTCAAAACGATAAAATCACACAAGGCAGCTTATCAGTCAAGGGTGCGGAAGCGATAACCCATCCCTCTAGAAACTGATGGAAAGGAAATTAGAGCATGGACCATAGGTCTAGGAGCTAGGTACTGACTGCTGAGGCTCACTATAGCCTTAGACCTTCTCTCACACCAAAGCAACAAATGCAAGTAAATGGAACGACAACAAATAAGAAATGGAATAGCAAGAAACTGAAATGTTCTAAACTAAATCATTCACTAAACAACCATCAATTGAGGATACAGTAGCAATAACTCATTCCTCTGGATATTGATGCAATTGAAATCAAACACAAAACATTAAATAACCAATTGGAAAGTGAAAAGAATTAAATCAATCGTATTACTACAACTCGATGAAAATGAAACAATTGTGCTAATTAAAAGAATGCTGAAAGGTAAGCTTAAATAATTGCAGAAAGTAAATGAATAACAGCACTAAGTATTAGAACTGAATAGCCAAACTTATATAACTGTAATGAACAGAAAATTGTTAAATGACTGGAGTGATCAGTGCAGCTTTGGAGATGAAATGAATAGCGCAACAACATGCTGGCAAAAAGCAGTGAGCTCTGTTAAGAAGGAAATGAACAGCAACGCAATTTAAGTACAATATATAAAAAATATTAGTTCATTCAGTCTAGAAATACCAATCAGTAAAATTACATGATTACGATAAGTAGAAATAAAATCAAACCATCACACAATAAAGATCATGAAATAATGGTACAGGAACGGCAAGTGAATCCACTGGGGTTGGGCCCGTAACCACCAGTGATCATTGCTGGTAGTGCTTCAGAAGATGCGAAGGAAGAATAACTCTGCTTATATATTGATCATCAAATTGAACAACATTACATTGAGTGGTGCCTTCTCAGCAGTGAGAGTCTGCAAATAAAATTACAGTTCAACATAATACTCGTTCCATCTGTCCCCCTATCCTATCACTCTTGAATCTCTAATTCTACATCCTCAATTCCATCATTCGAATCCCAAAAGTCCTTCGGAAGTCATCCTGAAGCCATTTTCATCTCTGATCTTTGTTTTCATTTAAATAGAGAAAGATCAGAGAGCAGTTACAACATAGATAATTACAACATGATTTCTTTTACAAATTTGGGTTGATTCTAACCAGATGATCAACAAGAAAATATATTTCCATTTATCTTCCAACAAGAGCAAGACGAATTTGGGTTTGCAGCTAAGATTTGGAGGACGACCGCAACTGCAAATCTGAGAAAATTGTGCTCAAAGAACCCTTTGTTTCTCTCTGTACAAGCCGAATTTGGGCAAACCGTTCTTCAAGAAGTTAATTGGGTCCATCTTGGACAAAACCAATGTTTCGTATTTTCCAGATTCGTCTTCATTTTCTCAGAATCTCAACCGCAAAACTATCACTCCTTAAACCAGCGAATTTCTGAGTTGGCAGATTTAAAAATCAAATCTTCAATCTGGAAGTTACCTTGGAGGCTAAAAATGGTGAATAAAGTTATAACCAACTTAATAGAACTATCATTGATAAAATAATTCATAATCATCAATTTATTAGTAATAAGGAGAATAAATAATAGTCATCCATAAGATCATAAATCATTTATAAAATGGATTTAAATGATAAATTATAACAAATGATATGATGAAGGATAGTGGAAATGGGTGGGATATGTGTTCAAAGTGATAATAATAATGGCATATTAACGGCCCAACACCATGAACCACATATTGTAGAAATATCTGAAGATATGCAACTACTAATGAATTCAGATTGAAAACAATAGACAGGAATTTCTTCAACTCAATTTGTATAAAGGAAAACGTATAATAGAAACACATGCAATAACATGTAACCATTCAAACACAATGAACATAATACTTTTACAAGGGAACCCAACTACGAAAAACCCTATATTAAATTATATGAGAATATGGATTTATTACTATGATAACTTCAATCATTGAAGCTACACCTACACTGCAATATTAATCTTCTACTCTTTGCCTTCTCTTGCCAACACTTATCCAAAATAGGATGCCAACTTCCTCTTATTTCCTTGCACAATTCCTGAGGAAATTTCTCACATCATCTAATAAAAAACTTTTACACCAAATCTTATACATTGGTAACTAAAATGATTCCTTTTTCCTCCACTCAACTAAGCAATTCAAATTGCATGCATGACGAGGGATATTTTTAGTAAATTGACTACTTAACTTAGAGATCGGCGAGTTAACAAAAATTACAACTACTCTATTGAACTCGTACTGACTGTATTAATGATTAGAGTTTAGATAATTGAGCTTCACTAATTACAACTCCAGTATATTTCTATATCTTAACAATCAACTCATGCACAACTCTACTTCTATCCCACACACTCGAATTGACTGATTTAACTAGGTGACTTGGCCATTTTACTCCTGTTAGCTACAACTCAAGTCATCATGTTGATGTGGAAATTTGCATTTCTCCATTTGAGTAAGGCACAAGTCAAATGAAGTCTTTTCTTGCTACAATTTAGCACTCCCTCTTAGCAATAAAATGGTTCTCCGTAACCGCAATCCTACTCAAGCTAAGGAATGTATTGTAGCACATCTAACACTCCCTCTCACTATTGTTGCTACTACAACAACTGCAACTGACAAGCATCCAAAATCCCAAACCAACTATGTCTTTGAGCTACAACTATCTCCTGAGCGTTTGACTACTACTAGCCCGAAACTTTCTGTTAAGGTCTAATTGCATCAACTGGCACTAATACTTGTACTACTAAATATTGTGAGCCCCTTTAGCAAGGGTAATGATCCATGAGAAGAGTTTACTACAGTTGTTGTTTCTTTCATATGGACCCTTCCCAAATATTTGCAACTATGAGACTAAGGCTCTACATTTCTTCACGTCACTCCTAAAGGTACAACTGCATGCACGGTGAAATATACCTCTAGATTGTAGATAGTTTTATCTCAAATGCCAAATTTTTCTACTTGTCGAGTAGAAACATGCTTCAGGGATGCCTTTCCTCAAATGAGCACTACATCATATCCTATGTCTTCAAGTATAACTAAAAAAAATAGATTTTTGTTCAAACCAAGCACATACATTACATTCTCTAGGTGAATATGAGAGTTTGACCGCTCTTGAAGGTGGCAGTGTCAATCTGGTTCGTACTATATCTCCCATCATCTCCAAGCTCTATGGGCAATGTAGCTCCTTTTCCTCTAGGCTGTTGAAGAAATAATTATTTCCTGTCATATGATATGAAGCATCGAAGTCTAGGTACCACTCACTCCATCTTACTATGCTTGATATTGAAGTAATGAGGGTGATATCCAACTCAAATTATGATGTGGGAGAATCTCCACTTACTTTTGTTACAGGTTCCTTACTGGATTTCTTGTGTGGACACTTTGTTGCATAGTGTCCATATTCATGGCAATGAAATCATTTAATTTTATTAAGGTATTTCTTCTTGCCATGGTTCTCAGAAGATTCTTCTTTTCCTTGGGATTTCTTGCCTTCAGCATTCTTCCTCATTAGATTCGGATGAGACTCCATATCTAGTGTTTCTTCTAATCTCCTCCTACACCAAGTCATACCAAAATTTCTCCCAATTTGTTAGCTTCTCCCTTCCATTAACTGAATCCTTATAAATGTGTCAGGCCTTTAGAATACTGAGTGATAATCTCACAAGATCAAATGGTGACATGATCTATCACACTCCTCGGATTTCATCTCTGACATGAGTGAATAGTTGTTGAATAATGGTTTCATTTTTCTACATTCAAATATTCGTGAGGTTGTCCTTTAATGTCAATTTCCTAGCACCACTGCTCCTTTCAAATAACTCTATGAGGGTTTTCCGCATTCCATAAATGGTATTTCTTCTATGAGAACTTGAAACCACATGGTCTTTGACTTTCTCCTAGATAATCCTCCTCGCCTTTATTGTATGTTTCTTCCACTGAGCCAACTTCTGTGCATCTGATACTGCTAGGTTTGGAATATCAATTTGTGTGTACTCTAATACTCGATTGTGATCTAGCACAACTTCCATTTTGTCTTTATAAGCTATGAAATTTGAAGTTCCCTTCAATGCATACTCAAATCTCATTCCATTGAAAGACATTGTTCCTACACCGAATAAAATTTGCACCAAAAACTCTGCAATTAGAAATTTCTCTAAGAGAAGATGTGGAACCTTATTTCTATGTAGCGTTCAATAGCTTTGATACAATGTAGAAATAACTCGAAATTTGGAACTGCTAATGATTTCAGTCTATAAATAATAGACACAAACTTTTTCTACTGAATCTGTTGAAAGGAAAACATACAATAGAAAGACATGTAATAACATGCAACCATTCAAACACAATGAACCCAAAATTTTTACTAGGGAACCAAACTGGGAAAAACCCCTCCTCTGTTTTACATTAAATTAGATGAGAATATAGATCTATTACAATGACAGTTACAATCCTTGAAGCTACACTCTCACTGCAATATTGATCTTCTTCTCTCTACGTGTCATGACCAACACTTAGCCAAAATAGGCCTCAAGCTTCCTCTTATTTTCATGCGCAATTCCCGAGGAAATTGCTCACATGCTCCAATGAAAAATATGTGCACTCAACAATATATATTGATAATTACAATGATGAATTTTTTCTCTACACAACAAGGCAATTCAAATTGCATGCATGACTACAGCTATTTTCAGTAAATTGACTAGTTAATTGAGAGATGAATGAGTTAACAATATTTACAACTACTCAACTGAACTCCTACTAACACTATTCATTACTAAAGCTCAAATAACTAAGTTTCACTAACTATAACTCCACTAGATTTCTACATTTTAGAAATCAACTCATGCACAACCCTTTTCTAGTGCATAACCTCGAATTGACCGATTTAACTAAGTGGCTCGGTCATGTCACTCTTACTAACTGCATTCAAGTAATCTTGTTGATGTGAAAATTCACATCAACAAGATTACATATCGGGTCCAATGGCTAAAAGAGGGAGACAAAAACTCTGAATTCTTCCATAAAGCTATGCTGAACCATCGGCAACACAACATAATATTCTCCTTGAAAGACAAGGAGGGAAACAGAGTGACTCAGTAGGATGAAATAGAACAACTCTTGGTGGAGCACTTCAAAGGCATTCTCTCCGAACCAAATGTCAACTGATCTGAGGACATAGATAAAATATACCACCAAGTTCCTAAGAAAGTTTCCAGAGATCAAAACCTGGCCCTCTTCAGGGTAATCACCAAGGAGGAACTTGAAGAGACGATCAACAAATTGCCGAAAAATAAGGCCCCGGGCCCTAACAGCTTCACCATTGATTTTATCAAGCAACTTGGAGCTTCATGGGGAATAATCTGCTAGACCTTGTGGAGGATTCCAGGTGTTCCAAGCGCATGCAACAGGGCTTGAACACCACCTTCCTAGCTCTAATCCCAAAGAATGGTTGCTCAGATGAACTGCAGGGTTTTAGGCCCATTTCCCTATGTAATGTTGTCTACAAAATCCTTGCAACTATCATGGTAAATAGGCTCAGGCCGATCCTGCCAGATCTCATTACCTTGGAGCAAACTAGATTTGTCAAAGGACAACAGATCACTGATGGCATCATAGTGACCTAGGAAGTGATCCACTCCCTGAAAAGCTCCCGCGCCCCAGGCATGCTTATCAAACTAGACTTGGCCAAGGTGTTTGACCTTCTTAGCTGGCAATATCTAGCAGGCATCCTTAAAGCCTATGGCTTTGACCAAAGATGGATAAATTGGATCCTATCTATGGTTGGCACTCCACTCATGTCAATTCTATTAAATGACACCTGCTCTGAAGCCTTCACTCCCTCCCGCGGGCTAAGGGAGGGAGACCGCCTGTCTCCCTTCCTCTTCATCCTGGCCGCAGAAGGCCTAGGCAGATTTGTAAAGGCTCAAGTATCCAAGGATCAGATAAAGGGCCTCTGAATCTGTGGAGAGGACATCCTAGTCTCGCACCAACAATTTGTAGATGATGTGATGCTATATGCACAAGCCACTCTGAAGGAGGCCCAAAGAATTATCAAATCCTTATCCCAATTCAGCAAAGTTTCTGGAATGGAGATTAACAAAGACAAATCGGAAGTGTTTTTCTTCAACACCTTGGTGGCTGCCCAAATATTCTTGACACGCACTCTAGGTTTCAACAGGGGAGCCTTCCCATCAAAACACCTGGGTATTATGCTGCAGGAGCATCAATTCCGGTCGGCCAACTCGGAACTTCTAATAAAAAAAATCTGAAATAAAATGGAGAACTAGACCCATCGCTCGCTGAATGCCCCAAGTCGGATAATCCTCTTGAAAGCAGTTTTGCAGGCCATCCCTAAATACTAGCTCTCATGCCAAGCTATCCCTAAGACTGCAAGCCCTAATCTCATGGCAGTGGCTTAGCCGGCTCTCCAAAGATGGCGGTTTAGGGCTTCGTGACGCCTTTGTCCTTAACCAAGTCGTGGGCACGAAGCTCTGGTGGAGGTGGCTTCAGGGTGGCCCTGACCTATGGAAGGTGATATGGGAAAGAAAATACGATGCGGCAGGGGAGATCGAAGAAAGACTGAGAAGCACGACAGAGACCATAGAATCTGCAATCTGGAACTTGGTGAGAGGCAGCAAAGACCTGATAAGGGATCACAGTTTTTGGGAAATTTGAGCAGGGGACAAAGCCAGATTCTGGGAGGAATCTTGGCAGCAATGCGAATGACTCATACAAAGAGAAAACCTCCATGCCATCCTTGCCTTCTCGTCCCAGACTGGGGCATCATCTATTGGCAATTTCTAGAAGCTAGACGAGGAAGGATACTCACACAATTGGAAACAAAAAGAGGATTGAGAAGGAGCACTAGCAACCGACAGATGGCAAGAGTACTATACAGAGATGGCATCTCAGAAAATAGCAAGAAAAACAGGGTCTGACATTCTCAGATGGGGCAAACGAATTCAAGGAAAATTCACAATAGCAGAAGCCTACTACCACAAAATCAATCAAAATCATCAACCGAAAATAAATCAATGGAAAAAATTTTGGAAAGCCAAGCACTGGCGTAAAGTCTCTTTTTTCATTTGGACCATACTTCACGGTAGAGCACTTACTTGGGACCAGATTCTGAGCAAGGGAAGCCAAGGCCCATCCCGCTATGCCCTCTGCATCTCCCAAGAGGAAACCATGGAACATTTGATGAACCGCTGCTCCATCAGCAACTCCCTGTGGGAATGCCACCTCAAATTGTTTGAGCGCCATCATAGAAACCATCGAAACATCGTAAGCACCATAGTCAATTCGCCGACAAATCCTTACCAGAATCTAGTGGTCAATCGCGCTTGGCTCCTTTCCGCTGGGTTCCTGCTCTGGAATATCTGGAAAGCATGAAATGGAGCAATTTTCAAGGAAGAAACCTGAACCCCTACAACAATCTGGGAACAAACCATTATAAACATTCGTAAAACAATCCTAACGGAAAGCTGGAAGGACGAAGACTCGTAGGCATCGACAATGGAGGAGGCAATCCTAAAAAGACTATAGGTCAGCATGAGTATGGTAAATGGGGGTGTTTCAAGAAAAGAACGGACCAAAGAAGTGGCTGAAAGCAACCAGTGCCGCCACCCCCCACAGGGATTATTAAAGCTAAACTTCGATGGCGCTGCAAAACACAACCCAGGAGAGGCTTGCATTGGGGGAGTCTTTAGGGACGCTGGGGGCAACACTCTAAGAACTTTCGCGATGGATTGCAGGGAAGCCTCAAATAATGAAGTCGAGCTGCACACCCTGAAACGGGGCCTGGAAATTTCTCTACGGATCAATTTCAAGCATCTCCAAATTGAGGGTGACTCGAAGTTGGTGATCGACATGGTTAGGAAGCTCCAATAGCGGCAACCAGACATGCACGTAACAAGCCAGTGGATTGGCTTGTGAATTGGGGTTGCCAAATCGGGGCAAAGAAATCGACAGCGAAGGTCTGCCTCAACTGCTCCCGGAGGAGAAATCTCGACATCAACAATTGCTTGACGTCGATAAAGGTGGTAAAGGCACAATCGAGATGAACGGTTAGGATCATGCGACATGCAGTGGAGGTGGAGAAAATTTGCAATAGATGGGAACAGAGAACACATCCGTGGGAACAGGCAGAAGTGAAAGGCATGAACAAATCGAGCAGGTGATGGGTCAAGGCAGGGCTGGTCGAGGGGACGGAGAAGACGTGTGAACTGAAATAACATTAAGGAAGGATCTGGAGCCAGCTTCGGAATTCGGGATAATGGACAGAGGAAGGACGACAAGTGGCATCAGGAGTACATGAAGGCTACGGCAAGAGTAGCCACGAAGATACTAGAATAATGACGCATAAAGCGGGTAGGTCAAGTCATGCCACTTCCCGAGATAGGGAGGCTGGAATGTCAAACGAAAAATTAAACAACCAAGTGGAGGCCGAAAAAGTAAACGTCCAAGTGGAGGCCTAGTTGACAGGACAACAAGTAAATAGCACCCATAAGACCGAGGTAACAGATGGAAGGCTCATTCAGTTTGGTAAGCATGATGAAAAAAACAGAAAGGCGCCTCCTCGACTGTGTGACCAGCCCTCCTCCTCGGCTTTGGCAAGAAAAGGTGGTATGTTTCCTATTGTCTTCATCCTTCAGACATTATGCTTGCTCGTTACTCTGTTATCTTTGCCTCGCCAGAAATGTTCTACCCTTGAGCGCAGAATGCCCATTGCAGAGATGAAAATGGCCCTTCAAGTACACTTTTGTTTCTCCTATCCTCTTCCTGAGAAGGGAAAGATTTGCTTCATGTTAGTTCTGGGTCCTGTTTTGCGAGTCAGGCTGCGTGGGGGGCTTTGACGGGTCTTGCCACTTTCCAGGAGGGTCCTCACACCCGTGGTCTTATCTGCTCCCTTGTCCTCTTCCGTGGCCTCTACCACGATTGCCATTCATTTCTGTTGGCTAAGCCCGAGAGGTTTCGCCACTTCATCGGGTGGGGGTTTCTCCAGGCTTCTCTGAGAAGGTGGTGGGTCTTAAGCCACCACGCCTGGAATGTTGTCACTATAAGGGCTCAGGCATTCATCCATGCTGAGAATGTCGCTTCAAATGACCAGGCCTTAATAGTGCTCCATCTCACTCGCACTGACTTGTGGTTTTCTGCTGTGACAGGTCGAAAAGCTTCCACAATTCCCAAGCCCTAGGTCCGTGGTAAAATGGCTCCAAGGAAGGTTAACTCTGCTAAGAAAAGGGAAGATGGCATGAGTAACCATTCGAACAAAAGGGGCAGGAAGCCCGACTCTGAAAATCTCCTTCACTTGATAAATGGATACATGACCGGAGTTTCTCCTAAGGTCCATTCTCTAATCCATGGCTGGGAGCGCGAGCTGCGGGAAACTAGAGCAAACCAAGAGATCCCCTGCAAGGACTGGGAAATGATCACGGACCTAGGAACCTCAAGAGGCAGGAACACATTGTTCTATAAAACGCTCCAATTCTACTGGATCATGAAGCACATGGTTGGCTGGGCTATGGAGGTAAACCAGGCTGTCCGAGAGAGGAGGATCAGGAGTGCAAATAGGCAGATGAGCTCCTCAAACGCCAACTGACAGAAGAATCGGCGAGGATAAAGAACATTCTCGTGAAAGAGATTGCGGCTGTCCAAGTCCAGGCAGCCAGAAACCATCTGCTGCTAAAGGACATGGAACAATTGGTGCTCGAACTCAAATGGGCCATAGAGCAGAAGATTCTGAAGCCGGGTGCTAGTGCCTCAAAGCCTGCCCCAGTTAACTTGTCGAACGAGGATTAGCTGCGTTGTGTCTTCTTTTGTTTATTATGATGATGAATCCAAACTGTATCTGGGTGTCAAGTTATGTTAATGTCGTTAGCCTAGATAATAATAGGCGAAACAATGGTTATGACAAGAAGAAGGAACAAAACATTTTTAAATTTTGGTTAGGTTTTAAGGTCGAAAGGTGGCGGTCTGGTTTCCTGTGGGCAAACATGCCTCTTGAACTCTAGTATGCTGTAATTTTGTTTCTTATCTCGAATAAAGAATGCCTAACTTTACAAAAAAAAAAAAAAACAAGTCAAAATGAAATATTTTGTTGATACATTTTAACACAAATTATATTAAATAATTTTGAATAACCACACCCCATACATTAATAATTTTAATTAAACCTCAATAATATAATATTTAAATTATAGTGGTACAATAATATGAACATTTAATTGAAACAAATGCAGCTTTGAATTGTCATTTTAAATTAACCTAGCTCTTATACAAAACTTACACAATAGATCAATAAGAAAGGAAATTGTCCAACTATGACATCTTTCACACAGATGCACTTCTTTTGCATCTCACCCTTTGAACAGATAATGACATGACATAGTGTTGTTATACCATAATTTATGTCTATTATTTTCACGTTAATTCCATTAAACCTGTGACCTGAAAATCCAAAAACTCCATAAATAAGAATATAGAAAAAAAAATGAGTGAAAACAATGAGTGAAAACAATGAAGAGTGCAGACTTAAAAACGCGATTTGTTCATCCATGATTGGGAATCAGGAAAAAATATTATTTATCTCTCTCGGGACCACACTAATATAGTGGAGTTATCTATGTAAAATTTAATATTTTTTTTCTATTTTTATTAACTTAATTTGTAATGGGTAATCGGTAATTTTGGAAGACTATTCTAGCCCAGACATAGGATAAAATCATTATCGTTATTATTCACTTGGACATCAAATTATTCAAATTTATTATAGGAATTAAGGAATATAAAATTTATTATTAAAAATAACAAAATTCATAAATAAAATTTATTTTTGATTTTATTTTTTAATATCATAATAATAAATATAATAAAAATAATAATAATAATTTAATTTAGGTAAAATTTAAAATATAACTAATTAAAAATAAAGAAATTCACAAATAAAGTTAATTATACATTTTATATTGTGAAACAATAATAAAGTAGTGATATATTTCATGCAAATTAACAATATATTTATTTTTCTTATCTTAAGAATTTATTATTAAAATATAATTTTTTTTTTCTTAAAATTCCAAATATAAATTTAAGTTTCTTTATTTCTTTAAGTGGTTCATATTATCATGTTCATGGAATATTTATACAAGACATATACTATTAAATGATAAGTATACAGCTTGACTTTTATAATGTCAAGAAAATTTAATATGTGATTTCTCCATAACAAAAGTGTTTTAACTATACCCTCAATGTTCAGTAAATCTAAATTATCATCAATAACAAAAATGTTTTAACTATACCCTCAAGACTTTGTAAATTTAAATTATCATCAATAACAAGAATGCTTTAATAATGGGGACTATGGTAAACAATGTGTATCTAAAAATAAATATAAATATGAATTTTGAAGAAATGTGTTTTAATTTAGATTTAGAGATGAATGTGTGTATCTAAAAATAAATATAGATATAAGTTTTCAAGTATTGAATTTTAATTTATATGTAGAGATTTTAAAAAATATAAAGAAATAAAAATTGATCAAATTGTCAAATGTAAGTGCTATTTGAAATAAGAAAATTGAATTTAATCTAGTTTTGTAGTTTTGTTTGAAACCGACAAATAACATTTGTATTTAAAAATAAAAAATAAAAAAAATGAAAGAACAACATGATAAAGATGTAATTAAATAATTAAAAGTGTTGGAAATTGATAATTTAGAGAAAATAATTTTATTATAAAACATGCATTCAGAAAGGATTGAACTAGCCAGAAATATCATTGAACTTAGACACCAGACAGCTATTTTTCAAAAAGATATGAAGCATGGTGTAGATGCCAAGGGAAAGTTCCTGAAATTTGGTGTAGCTATTTGTAGTTATGAGTGGTTTCTTTTCAGCCATGTACAAGATGGGGTATTTGGTTGAACTTTTGTCTTATAAACAACAAAGAGATTAATTCTTGTTATGCAAAGGTTCCACAAGTGTATTTGGGATAAGGAGCTAGGAAGAAAGAAAAATTACTATATTGAAGTGTTTAATCCTATTCATATTCATTAACCAAAAACACACATAAAGGCCAATATCTCTTGGAGAGCCAAAATTTATATTGCTCATTTAAGGACTAATTCTCATTAACTCAGTTGCGAACGAGGGCACTAGAAAAGGCGAAAAGAAGTGTGGGATGAAAGATTATGCATTTTTTGTTCTTCCGGAAAGGGGGAAATAGAAAAACATTTCATTTTACAATGTAAAGTTTTCAAAAACGCAAGTAGCTCTTCGGATAATCTATTTAGCGAAGTGTTTATAAAAAGCATTTATTTCAAGATTCACATAAAATAATATCAAATATATCAAGCATATGAAAAAACAATCTATTACATAAACTATCTCTAAACTCTTAAACATTAAAATAATTTTAATTTTTTCCTTATCGATACAAATAATTAAAAAAATAAATAAAATAAAAATAATAAAAAATAATAATATTTGTGGACAAAACTAAAAAGCAACTGAGCCACGCAATTGCTTTCGAATCTCTTTTTCAGAGACTTTCTTGCTTTTCATGGATCACACAATCTTGGTCAAATAGCCTATTTTGTTGCTGCATAAATTGTGCGTGGCGTGAGAGAATCTTTTGAGCAGAGAGATTTAATAAGAAACTATAATCAAATCTGACAAATTTAGTGACTTTTTATTTGACATGGTTTCGAGCTGTCATTCACTTATTTAATTTATTTGACATGGTTTTGTCTTAATTTATTTGACATGAACTGCGACGACGGAGAGTCTTGTGACCAGAGAGATTTGACAATGAAACTTTTATTAAATGAGAGGGTTTAGTTATTCTTTTACTGTGTTTTTTTAATTTTTTTGATACTAGTTAAACAAGAGAACAATAAAATTAAATATGGTTTAACTGCTATAAACATCAATCGCTTATAAAAAAAATTAAAAATAAAATATTATTAAAATAAACAAATTAGGAAATTTAAATAAATTATAAATTTATTTTAAATTATTGTAATGGCTAAGAAAGATGGTTTTGAGGTAATTGTAAATAATTTTTAATATTATGGATTAATAATTATTATTTATCAATATCATAAGTCTAAACTTTTATCTAATTTTTTAGAAAAAAACAGAATTATTTGGAGATAATTAACTTTTGATTAGTGAATACTACTAAAAATAACATAGAATATTTTGAATTTAAGTTTCTATCATTATTAAGCATTAAGATTCACCTCCACTTTGATTTGATATTATTAATTTGTAAATAGGCTTTTATTACAATATCATAGGCTAATACCATGCTAACAAATGCCCAAAAAGCCAAAAGTCATTTGATATGGTACTTGTCCATATAACTTTTTAAAAGGTTAATGACTTTAATTTAAAAAAACAATGACTTTAATTAAAAATAGTGAAAAAAGACTAATATTTGGAAATAAATCCATTTTGATTTGTGTATAGCTAATTAAGAAATATTTTTTAAATATTCTATAGAGGTAAATCTTACCATTCACTTAATATTATAAAATTAAATTAAAATTATAATAATTCATCCAAAAAGAACCCTACCCCTATTACTATAATAAATAAAATATAGAGCCCTATGCAAAATAAATAGATTTAAACCCTACTCCAAAATAATTATTCTAATTGCGCACAATAAATTGGTCATAGCAACTTTTAATATAATTTCATGAAATAATCCTTAATGCATTTGAAAAAAAATTCAAAATTAATTATATGTAGAATATTTAATGTGTATAAATTTAACAACTCTAACTTACCTTTTAAAAATTTCTAATTAAATTTAAGTCAAAGTTCATTTAATAATATATTTTGAAAAATACATGAAATCTTTAAATAAAACTAATATTTTAATAAATTGAATCTAATCTATTATATTTATGATAATATTGAGATGTTAAAATAATGATGAACACACATGAAATTATATATATATATATATATATAAATATTATATAATATATGAGTATTCTCTAAGACTTTCTTGTGGGGATAAGATTTGTTTTTGTTGACATGAGTGAATGACTATCTCTTTTATAGACCACCAGTTTTAATTCTTAGTAGCATGGTTTTCTTTGAATAAAAGTGTTGAAGAGCTGCATTCAGGATAATAGTCACGCATCTATGCCCACTACGATTAAAATTCAGATAACAAGTTCCCGTATTAAAAAAATGACAAACTTAAATCTACATTTAAAACTGAACCAATTTTTAATAAAAGAAAATAAACTAATATTTATAAAAATAAAAAATAAATAAAAATAAAAATTGAAAAATAATTAATTTATGATAATTAAGAATTATTTGGCTGTGTTATCCCAATCTTCAATAGTTTTATGAGATCATGTTACCATTAAAAAAACGCATAATTTTATATTTAAATTTTACTGGGAGAAAAATCAAAAAATCACCTAAACTATTATTCAGTTAAAACTTATTGCATTCTATTATTGATTAGAATTCTCTCCATTCTAACACGCACAAGAAAACTTGCGACCTTCAACTCTAAATCGTAAGGATGCCAAAGTCAGTTGCAAACATAAAGCTGGTATATATTTCAATATAAATCCTTCGGACCCCATTACTAACATAAAATATAGGCGGTACATAATTGGCCAAGGAGATAGGAAGCTATTTTGGAAATTGTATCCACCTCCGAGCACTTCAAGTTTGCTGACAGTGGTTTGACGGTGCTTGTTATTCTTTTGTACATAACTATATTCTCATTGCTATTTTCTGATAATAAAATTAATAATGATTTTGATGTACAACCCAAGTGCAGGTGCGTTATTTGAACAACGCTTTGAAGAGACATTTCTATTGGGAAAATTGCAGCTTCCCTCTGCCCCCAATATAGAGTAGATAAAATCCACCAAATCTTTAAAAATTATAACTGAACCTCACACAAATAATGAAAAGTTCGATGTGCCATGGAGCTTTGAGACTTCGAAAAGTTAAATAAAAGAAAGTTTGGGTGGAAAATATATCAAATTTAACTAATTGATGTAATAAAAATGACAGCCTATCTGGATGGATGAACAGAATTGCAGCAATATGAAAGCCTTTTTTTTCTTATCTCACAAATAAAGATTTTGCAAAACTAGCGGATGAACTAAAAAAAAAGTTTGCAATCTACATGAGATATGTGGTATCTGAACATCTTTGTAGATTTCACTACATACTATTTCCATCCTTCCACAATGCTGGACAGTCAAAAATCTGGTATGATTCAAGATTTCGATCCAAATTTTTTTCTATCTCATGGCAAAGTATTTTGTTTTTCTGTATATATTAAAGCTTGAATACCACTAAACATCTATGATCAATCTGATATATATATATATAAAACTTTTCAGATATTTATTTTTTAACTTTCTATTTTCCCGCAATACACTTATTGGACAGAATATATAGTCAATCTCTACAGAATGTACAGTTTATCTTTTCTGTTATAATAATATATATACAGCTTTTTCTAAAAAAAAAAAATGCTTTGATAAACACACCCATTGATCAAACAACTATGCATATATGATATAATTTAATCAGTGAATTTAAACTACGGTCGTTGTTAGATGGAAAGTGAGATAACAAAACGATGAGCGCGGGCTTTGCAATATATAATTGAAGAAATAGTATAGGTAGATAGTGACATCCAGAGAGCGTGGGCTTTGCAATACTCCATAATTGAAGAAATAATATGGGCAGTTATGGGCAGTTAGTGACATATAGTGACATCTAGAGGTCAATGCTAGAGAATAGGAATAGAGAACAAAGCTCGAGACTATCAAGAAAGATGAGAAAAAACTCAATTCCTTAGTGTTTTATTAATTTCAATAATATATATATATTATATATATATATAGATATAGTAATATGGAGTAATGTGTATTATTTCTTGTACATGAGTTTATATGGTTTCCCATGGTGTTGTAATTATAGCTGCAACACTCATCTATTTTTGATTTATTTTTTTAATAACATTTTTCACACTAAGGGTTGATATTGGCTTTTAAGAACAAATTATGAAGAAGAGTAACACTCATGTGTTTTAGAATTGAAAGCGATGCAATTTTTTTAATAGTTACTTATTTTTTGGGTTGTAGGCTTTGAGATTTCCATGCAAGCCATTGTCAAATATAATTATCATATGTAGATTTATAGAATTTACTAGGAGGGCTTATCAAATATATGCCATGGGTGACTTTCAAACTTAACAGCAAGGGTTAATAAGTCTACCAAGTTTCAAATGTTGGCAACATTTGGTTCATGGAAAGCAGTTGAAGGTGGGGGACCACAATTTAAAGGTGTGAATGTGTATGTAAAATAAGGCTATGATAGTAAATGCTAGTGCAGATGGACCTTATGCATGACAATTATTTGTTTGGATAGTGTCCTCGCATTGCACAATACAAAATAGAGACACCTTTGGCATGGTCTTGACTGATCCAGTGGAATTTTTCCCTATGTAAGCAAATTTTTAAGCAATTGAAACCAAACATCCTTTATCTCTAGGCCTCTTTTGTTGTAAATGCAGAGAGGAGAAACATAAATTCACATAAAAAATACACTTCTATTCATAAAAATTGTCTCATACAACCATCCATTGAACTGCGGATCTTTGCTCCTTTGGCCTCATGTCAAGTATATAAGGACCTAATTTACTAAATATGGAATCATGTTATTTCTAACTAGACTTGACTCAATTGTGTCTAACTTGTTCATGGAAACTCACTCAAAATTGGAATTTCCCAAATATAGAGTGATCTTGAACTAACTCATGGTGACTCTCCATGGATTGCATGCATATGAGAGTAATTTAGTATTTTCAGCACTCCCCCTTAATTACGACCGTATGACTCAACATGACTCAACTATGCCTACTACGCTTACAATATAAATTTACTGAATCATCACTACGACATGTGTGCTAGCCTAAGTCTCTACTAGGCTTACAATTATTCAAATCTTTTACAATGTTGGATTTTCCTTTTTGTTTTTCTCCAGATTTTATACCCTCAAAATTGTTTTAGCTTGACATTTATTTTCACCTTTTCTCTCTTGCTAATCTCATGCTTGTTCACCATTTGTTGCTAGAGTTTCTTCTTGAATTTGAGTGTAACTGTTCTGAAAATTACCTTAGGCTTCTTGAGCATGTTATGACCCCTTTCTTCTTCAATAAACTACTAACTTATGGATGACTACCATTTATTCTCACTATCATCAAACTTATAACCAAATTCAATTGGTCATTATCATACACATCTGATGCCATACCATCAGCGCATAGTAAAATGTAATTTCTTTAAAAATCTAAAATTGAAAGATGTCTTCAACATTCTCTTCTTCTTCCTTGCAAATTTTCATGACTTTCTCTTCACTTTCATCATTAGGTACAACTATTTTTTTCTTGTAGTCTAGACACTCAAGATCCCCATTAGTCTTTCATGTAAAATCATAATCACTCTCATTTTTCTCATTCAGCACTTCATTTAATTATGTTATTCCAACTACTGATTTAAGACTGTCATCAATTTGTTCAATTTACTTCTCAATCCTTTCTTCAATGAGCTTCAAATATGTATCAAATTTATCACTAACTTTTCTTTCAAATTTAACTTCCATTCTAGTTTGAACACTTGCATATTAAAAAATAATGTTAAAAACATCTTCATTATGCGCTATAGTGAGAGCTTTCTCCTCTCCATTTTCCTTTTCTATCTCTTCAACTATATTGAGACTATCTTCCACCATTATGTAGTCGGTGGACATTTTCTTCAAAAAGTCATAAATCACTTTATACTCTTCTTAACCATCAGTTGCTAGATCACACACTACTTCATAAGTAGTTCAAAATGCTTCATAATTTGATGTTATAGTGGTATCTTCAACCTCAATTTCTTCTTCAAACATGACACCTTCCATATTTCCCCGAGTAGTCCCTATTTCAAAAAACAGATTATAACTATCATTAACAAAATTTTCATCCACTCTATGGTGGCATATTCAAGCATGCATGTTCTCGTTGTTTTCTTCACCAGGTTCATTAGTTGTGGTTGGATTCACCAATTCACGTATCACTTTGAAATCATCGTTCACATGTGTCTCGTCATAGTGGTATTCAACATCTTCTTCGCCATCCATGAAAATATTCTCTTGCTCTACTTGATAGACAAAGGCTTCAACTTCTCTCTCTACAATATTTGCTACAAATTCTTCATCCATATGCATGTCTACATAATGGGTTTCTCTTTTACAATCTTAATGGTGATCATCCACATTTGAGAGGAATTTTCCAAGCTCTGTTGTCCTCCCAAAGTCTTGCTCATATACTCTCAAATATGTGGTTGACTTCTCTATTGATTCTTCAATATATTGTGACACAAATTGCTACTGCATGCCACTTTTCTTTGAACTAAATTTTGCTTCCAGGATCTTCCACGCTTCCTTGGAAGATTTAGATGTTTCTATGTTACACATAAAATTGTCATCTAATGCTTGTTTTTATAAAATACAACACTAAAGAATCATTGATCTAGATCTTTTTACTTCATTTATGCATACAAAATTGCAATTAAAAGAGCATGTAACTGCAAGTGCATACACATAAGAAAAAAGGAAAATAAAAGGAACAGATAAAGAGAAAGAGGAAACAAAACTTGATAACGGAGTTCACCTAATGTGGGCTACTCTCTAAGCTCCGCTCAATGTGGGGATCCCTTTTCATTCATCAGCAACAAAATCAAATGAATACATTGAAAAATACACCTGATACCTCCACTTCTAGGGATGGCCTCAAAATGCATAACTCTGCTGAAGAAACAGACTCACCAAGAAAATCGCAGTTTGACTTTGTCTTGGTAAAAATAAAGAAAATTCAAATTTCCATTTCAACAAAAAAACTTGGAGGTAGTTAAATGAGGTGACATGGCACTTGTCACTTAGCTAATTCATGTTGGGGAAGCCTGATTTCAGTTTAATATGATTGATTTATAATTTGTAGAAATCTATTATAGTCAAGTTGAGCTATGGTCAGTTAAAATAGTTCTAATTGTTGGATGAAATACTGGAAGGTAAAGTTGTGGAAATGTAACTTCAACTGCACTGAGTGATCAACTAGTTAACTAATAAATCATCCCAAAATAATTGATGCACACAATGGATTTAAGTTACCTAGTTGAGATGGAGATTCCAAGGCAGTGTACTATCAGTCGTAGGCTATTCCAAGGTGTATAGTTGGTGCATGAAGTCAAAATATAATCCTAGAGTAATTTCACAACCAAATTGAGCAAATTTCCTAAATAATAGGGGCTAATTTCCTCAAGGAACAATGCAAGGAAATATGAGCTTGGAGCGCTTGAAAATTAGCTAAGTGTTTGCCAAAGTTAGTCAGTTAGGCAGAGAAATAGACTATACACCTATAGGTTGTGCTCAGGATTGAGAAAACATATGTATTAATATCTATTTTTGATTAATGCAATACATATAGGAAGGGGTTTTGAGCAGTTGTTTTCCCTTAAATAAATCCTTGTGCATGTGTGATGTTTCATCTTGCGTGTCTATGATTTATGTTGTAGATTGTTAATTGAATTCCTCAGAGAAGTAGAGTAGCTTCAAGTCTTGTGATTTCATAAATTTTAAGAGAACTTCCAAATCTACAGCCTAAATTTTACATGATATCAGAGCAGTATTCAGAGTAGAGCATAAATTTCTAAGTTGTTATTGCAGGAGGATCAGATTTGCGGGATAAATTCTTCAAACATATAATGAAGTATTTTTATAGACTAATACTTGAGTATTCCATCGAGGGAAGCTCAAATTATGTTTCTTGGAAGGACCACATGGAGGCAGTTCTGGAAGATAATGGATTGAAATAATTTATCGATAATGACATCTTGAAACTAGCAGTAGTAAATACTCAGGATCTAGCAGAATGGAATGTGTGTGTATCTAAGGCAAGGAGAATCATATTGGAGGAAGTAAAAGACAACATTGCCTCAAATATCAATAGGAAAGAGACTCCATATGTAATGTGGAAATCAATGAAAAATTTCTTCTAGAATAGTAGTGACCATAGGAAGTTGGGGCTTAGGCATAAACTTTGAAATATAGATGCAAAAGGATGAAACTATTATGCAGTACCTAAGTAGGTTCAGATAATGTTGTGATGAACTTGCTCAAGTTGGTGTTATTATTGCATAAGATGATTTGGTAACCCTAGCCTTCAAGGTCTTCCCTAGAGCTAGCACAACCACCAAGGCTTAGTGAATGGAGGGAGAAATTACCAAATCGGGAATGCTTATGGTCTGATTTGGTACAGGAGGAAATAAGGTAGAATATTAGAGATGAGACTTCATCCAACAGAGAGGATAAATAAAATTGTTCCTTGGACAGAAAGAAAAAGAAGGGAAAAGGGAAGAAATCCCAATCCAAAGCAGAATCTAGTCAAGGGGGAAGAAGAAATACTTGTATGAAATGAAGTGCTTTTACTGTCATGAATTTAGGCACTATGCAATGAAGTGTCAAAAAAATAAGACATGAAACAAGACCTCAGGAGGCATAGTAGGTGAAGCTTTGGCATCATGGCTTTAGCTTGAGTTCAATTTCAATGCATTCATGGTAGGCACAATGATGGGGAGTGTGTGGTACTTGGAACATGATGCCTCATTCTGCATGACATAGAGTAGAGAAAATTTCAGTGATTTGGCCAAGAAATAGCCCCAGATGCACATAAAGATGGGAGATGATGGAAGTTACAACAAGACTGGGATTAGTATAGTCACCTTTCAAAGAGGGTCAAGACCTTGTATAAGACTCAAGAATGTGATGCTCTTTCTAGGCCTAAAGAAAAATCTCATCTCCATTGTAGTTTTCAAATACTATGGTTATGATGTGATATTCAAAAAATAGAGAGCATTCATAAGACACATAGCCATGGGATAGTTGAAGTAGATCAGGGTTTGTGTGAATAATTTGTACAAGCTAGATGTGGAGTATTGTGTTGTATTTAACACAAAGGCATAGAAGTTGAAAAACCATGATGTCAGTGAAATTTGGCATAGAATACTTGGCCAATTAGATCATGAAACTTTTAAGATTATGCAACAGATAACTACATGCATCCCCTAAGGAGCACTGAAGCAATAGGATACATACAAAAGGTGTATCTGGGGGAAGTATGCAAAAGCCACTTTCCATGATTGGGACAAAAAAACACATGCAGTCCTTGAAACAATCCACTCTAATGTATGTGGACCTTTCTTGAAAACCTCCATTTCCAAGCACAAATAATTTTTCATTTTTATTGATGACTTCTCATGGAAGTGTTATATATTCTTCATCTCGAAGAAGGATGAGAAATTATCCAAGTTCATATAATTCAAGGCACTGGTTGAGAAAGAAATAGGAAAGAAGTTAAAGGCTCTCATGAGATAATGGAGGTGAGTACGTGTCGAATGAATTTAAAAATTTATGTGAAAAGGAAGGAATTCAACGAGAGGTTACAACACCCCACAATCTAGAATAAAATGGGGAGGCTCAGAGGATGAACTGTATCATTGTTGGAGCAACAAGGGAGATGTTGCATGGTCAAAGCTTGACTCTACATTTGTGGGATGAGGCGCGAAACACAATAGTATATTTGTAGAACTAGATTCATCACCGAATTCTGGGCATGATTACACCGAAGGAGCCTTTGTCGAGGAGAAATTTAGATGTGTCGAACTTTAGGATATTTGCAGCCTCTGTCTACTACCATGTCTCCAAAGAATCAAGGAAGAAAAAAGAGCTGACAACCAAGTTGGGGGTATTTGTGGGTTACAAAGAAACTCCCCAAAACTACTGGGTGTGCTTCTCATGCTCTCTTGAGAGGGAACTTTAGATCCCACTAGAAGAGTATATTTTAGCTCCAATGGAGGAACCTCAAGATGTTGTGAAGTAGCCACAAATTTAGGAGTAGAGAGTGGAGACAACCACCCAAGAAGAATCATCTAGAGAAGGTACGAAAAGGAATTTAGAAGTGAGAGACTTGAGAACAATGCGTGGGATAATGTGGGTGCTCCTTCAAATCACTAGAGGTAGAGAAGGTCACCCAATTGGTACACTGGATACATGGATCTAATGACTGGGCTTGCAGAGACTGAGTCATCATCCTTCGAGAAAGAAGTAGATAAACCTATATGGGTTGATGTAATGGTGGAGGAATACAAATATATTGTAAACAAAAGTGTGTGGGAATTGGTCCCAAGACCAATAGAAAAATCAGTTGTGTGTTCGAGATGGATCTTAAAGGTAAAGAATGGAGTAGAAAGAAGCATGGAAAAGTACATGTACAAATTTGTGACCAAGGGGTTCTCTCAAGTTGAGGGGATTTACTATGAGGATATCTTTGCTCTTGTAGCAAGGTAATAATCCATCAGATCAAGTTTGCCTCTCACTATGCAGATGGGATGGAAGATCTATTAGATGGATGTAAAAACAACATTCCTAAATGGAGTTATTGAGGAGGAGGTGTATATTGAGCAACCTGAAGTATTTGAGACTTTTGGTTGGGGTTTTCATGTGTGAAAACTCAAGTGAGTGTTGTGCGATCTCAAGAAAGCAACTTGTGCTTTGCATGCCAATATCAATAACTATCTCATTGATTTGGGCTTCACAAAAGGTGAAGCGGATGAAAATCTCTATCATATTTCACTAGAAGGTAAATTTATTATTATTTTCTTATATGTTGATGACTTGATTTTAATTGGTGATGAGTAGTTGATTAGATCTTGCATGTAGGACCTTCTAAGATAGTTTTAAATGAAGGACGTGGGTCTCATATACTACTTCCTCAGGTTGGAAGAATGACAATTTGATGGGGAATTGTTTGTCTCCGAGAGAAAGTATGTTGATGAGATACTTTCGAAGTTCCACATGGATTGTTGCAAACCCATGGAGACACCTCTAGAGACCAACTAGAGGAATGAGGATGCCACTTCAGGTGAGGAAGTTGATACTACTATTTACCAGTAATTTGTGGGTTCACTAATGTAAGTTGTAAACACATGACTAAAATGTGCTATACACTCAACCAGCTGATCCAAGCTATGGTTAGGCCAACCATATTATTTTTGAGAGTAGTAGAGCATGTTCTATGGTACCTCAGATACACTCTTCAGTTTGGACTTTGGTACAGATGGGAAGAGGAAGTGAAGCTATGTGGCTTCAGAGATGCAGATTTAGTGGGGAGTCCATGAGTCTGAAAGAGTACATTAGATGGAATGTGTAGTGTTGGGTCTACATTTGTTCCTTGGTACAATAGGAATCAAATATCTGTGGCACTTATCTTAGTAGAAGCATAGTACATGGTTGCAAGTCAAGCAACATGTGAGGTGATCTGGATGTGAAAATTCTTGTTGGAATGTTTGGTCAGATGATGAGTCCAACTGTGATCTATTGTGATGATCAGAGTTTCCTCAATCTCTATGAAAATTGTGTTTTTCATGATCGATCCAAGCATATAGATATCTGGTATCAACATCTATGGGATTGTGTGTAGAGACGAGTAATGTTGTTGTTGTACATTCTGGCAGAGGAACAAGATGCTAACTTTTGAAAAAGACTTTTTTGAGAGGAAAGTTCAAGTTCTACAGGTGTAGGATAGGTGTGGTTGATAATCCAATTCTTACTGAGAAGGAGTGTTGAAAATGTAGCATGAAAATATCAATTTGACTTTGCCTTGGTCAAACTAGAGAAATTTCAATTTTCATTTCATCAAAAATCTTGGAGGTAGTTAACTGAGGTGACATGGAACTTGTCACTCAGTTAACTCATTTAATTTGAGTTGGGGAATATTGAGTTTAGTTCAATATGATTGATTGTTAATTCGTAGCAATCTATTTTAGTTAAATTGAGTTATGGCTAGTTAAACTAGTTCTAACTATTGGAGGAACTAGTGGAAGGATTAGTTGTGGAAGTGTAACTTCAACCACACTCAGTGTCAACCAGTTAACTAATCAATCAACCCAAAATTGTTAGAAATTATATATTACAGAGAAATGTAACATAAAGTATTGAAAAAATATAAACATAGAAAATTCATAAAACAAGAGAGACAAAGATATACATGGTTCACCCAATTTGGGCTACGTCCATGGAGAAACAACCAACCCTTCCTTTTATATTATCCAACAAACTAAAGAGATACAACCTACAACAGATTCGTTGTAATTCCATCTTCTCTCTTGCTCAATCTCCTCTCTCTTGTCACTCAGAATATAGATCGACATAGACGAAATAGAATTCCCTCATATATAGTAAGGGGTTTCCTTCTAGGGAAAAAAAACCTAAATTAAACACAACTTCTACCGTCGGATCTCTGCCTAATGAATGACCTAGATTTACTACGAAATTACAACATTTTACAAGGTAATTTTACATATATTTACAAGGCAGCTGCCCCCCCCAAGTGTGGAAATTACAACATTTTGCAAGGCATATGCCCCTTTGGACTCCCTTCCAGTGTATATTTTACAGGTGGCGTTGCCGCCACATTATAAATCGGGGTCCAATGTGATGATACCTCTAAATAAAGAAGATAATCAGGCTCCACACCCAACAAAAATAACTAATACATGCAGATAATTTGAGTTACGAAGTTGAGATGGATATTCGAAGGTAGTGTACTATCAATTATAGTCTATTCCGAAGTGTACAAGTGGTGCATGCATTCAGAGGATGATCCTAGAGGAATTGCAAAGTAATTTTGATGGAATTTCACAAACAAAAGGGGCTAATTTCCTCAAGGAATAATGCAAGGAAATAGGAGCTTGGAGGGATTCAAAATTGGTTAAGTGTTGGCGAGAGTTATTTAGTCAAGCAGAGAGATAGATTATACAGTTGCAAGTTGTGCGGAGGCCTCAGCAAGCATATGTATTCGTTTATATTCTTTGATTAATTCAATATAGATAGGAAGTGGTTTTGAGTAGTTTATTTCCCCTAGATAAATATTTATGCATGTGTGATGTTTTTTTCAAGTCCATGATTTATGTTCTAGACCATGAATTGAGTGCATAGCAATAGACTAGCTTCTAGTCTTGCGATTTAGTAATGTTTATGAGCAGTTTCCAATCTACAGCTAATTTCTACAAACTTTGACTACAAAGTTGACCTAGTGCTATCATTGTGACTCTAGAACCTCTAAGAAATCTAAATATACCATGTAATATGCTTTGTAGAATATTCCTCAAAGATTCCCCTAGAGTGTCTGTTGAACAATGTGCTTAGCTAGGAAGAGTGCCTATCATGTGGGTTTCACTAGTCACACATTATTCCATTGTTTCCCTCACCCCCGATGACATTGGATTTTAAATAGTGGTAGTTGGGAGGACCTATCAAAGCCCTCCAACTTTGGCATGTTGGCAGTGGCCCATATTAGCTCCTACCAGACCAAGGTTCGAACCCGCAACATCTACAATTTAGCATTGTTGGTTATTAATTTGTCGTTATTTTATGAAATGTGGACATCCTTTTTTGTGACACCACACGAAAACCAACCAACAAATCCTTTGAGTGGGTTCAACATCAACTGTTATAGTCATATATATGTCCGTGTTTGTGTGTGTGTGGCAGAGACGGTTCTGCGGGGTTTGACTACCCATCTACCGACCTTTCTTTATATGTTTTTGAATTTGAATTTATCATATTGCCAAAAGTTGTCGTTGGATTTTTAGGGGTCACTGGGAAAATTAGGTAGGTAACAATTTGGTCACTTCCATCAGAACAAAGGTCCAAAACATCACTCTGTTAAGAAAATCCACTTGTTACCAATTGGGCAGCACATGATGCATTCTGATTCGTCTGTACAATTAACTGGGATTTCGACATCATCTACCAAATGTCATCCCCTTATTGGCTACCTGCTGACTATACTTCCACCTCATCATGTTGATGTCAACAGTTGTATAAATGATGTCAGTATCTATACTAGCTGGCGTAAGCCTCCACGTGGCATCCTATGGGTCTTGCCTACAAAAGTTTTCGTTGTTTTACAAAAACTTCAGCATGTCATAACTTTCATATATGGTGTCAGATTAAGGTGTCGCTCACACCATTGTATTCAAAGTGAAGAGCTCTTAAATTTGATGTTGGGTGTGGATCCTAATTATCTTCTGTACTCAAAGGTATCACTACATTGGACCTTGGTTTGAAATGGGGTGGCAACGCCACCCATAAAATATTCGCTGTAGGGTGGGTCCACGGGGCACAACAATAACCTTTTGGGAGCCCCCGCTGGAGAGGGGATCCGGGGAAATGCCCTCGAAGCTAAGAATAGATGTAAAATTGCCTTGTAAAATGTTGTAATTTCATAGTCAATCTGGGCCATTCATTAGTTGGAGTTTTGGTGGTAGAAGTTATGTCTAATTTAGGATTTTTTCCCTAGAAGACAAACCCTCGCTATATATGAGGGAATTGTATTGTGTCTATGTAGATATGTATTCTGAGTGAGGAAGAGAGAGAAGATTGAGAGTGAAGAGGGAGTTACAGCGGATCTATTGTAGGTTGTATCTCTATAGTTTACTGGATAATATAAAAATAAGGACTGATTGTTTCTCCATGGACGTAGCCCAAACTGGGTGAACCACATATATCTGTGTCTCTCTTGTTTTATGTGTTTTATGTGTTTATATTTCTATAATATTTTATGTGTTCCATTTCTCTGTAATATATAATTCTCTAACAACTGGTATCAGAGCCGAAGGTCTATTTGGCTGATAAAATTGTAGGAGATAAGGGTTCTTGATTCGAGTGGGAGCAACGGTAGAAGATGGTAGGTTTAGGGTCAAAAAATTCAATGGCCAAAACTACCAGCTGTGGAAGATACAAATGGAAGATTATCTATATCAGGGAGATATGTACCAACCATTGAGAAGAAAGACAAATAAGCTGACGAGTATGACAGATACAGAATGGGATATTCTCGATAGAAAGGCACTTCGAACAATATGGCTGTGCCTAGCAGTTTCAGTAGCATTTAGTAATTCATAGGAAACAACAACAAAGGGTTTAATGTCAACATTGGCCAAACTATATGAAAAACCTTCAGCCTCAAATAAGGTATTTCTTATGAAGAATTCATTTAATATGAAGATGTGAGAAGGTGGATCTATTGCTAATCATTTAAATGAATTTAATATAGTTACTAGTCAGTTAAGTTCTGTATGGGTAACTTTTGATGATGAAGTTAGGGCTCTGTTATGTCTGTGCTCATTGCCAGAAATTTGGAGAGGTTTAGTTATGGCCATTAGTAACTCTGTCTTTGGATCTAGTACATTAAAGTTTGATGATGTTGTCAATGCAATCCTTAGCGAGGAAATGTGAAGGAAAAGCTCCAGTGAGACATTAGGTAATGTTTTGACTACAGAGACTAGGGGAAGAAAAATG
Source organism: Pinus taeda (assembly GCA_000404065.3). NCBI lineage: Eukaryota > Viridiplantae > Streptophyta > Pinopsida > Pinales > Pinaceae > Pinus > Pinus taeda. Next base: position 110,139 of record APFE030964623.1, on the reverse strand, counting down.
GAAAGAGGAAAGAGCCCTAGATATGGAAGTAAGTCAAGAAAAGGTAGATCCAAGTCTAGATCACGGATAGTGTGCTAGAAGTGCAGGAAGAAAGGACACCTGAAGAAAGACTGCAAGTCTTGAAAGGGAAAAGAATGAGATGCACAACAAGAAAATAATCATGAAGGGAATGCAATAGGTGATGTGTTGCAGGATGATTTGATTCATTCATTAGAAAATATTATTGATGCCTAAGTGGTAGATTCATGGGCCTCATTCCATCTCACACCTGATAGGAAACGTTTTTATGATTATGTTCAAGGAGATTTTGGACAGGTTCAATTGGGTGATGATAAAACCTGTAAAATCATTGGAATGGGTATAGATTTCATAAAGAAATAAAATGGAAATCAGTGGCTATTGAAGGAGGTAAGGTATGTTCCAAATCTGAAGAAAAATCTACTTCCAATAGGGTAGCTGGGAGGTGAAGGTTGTGTAACTACTTTCACAGATAAAACCTGGAAGGTCACTAAAGGATCCCTGGTAATAGCGAAAGGAAGAAAGGTTGGTACATTGTATTTATGCAATGGAATTTCTAATTATATTAATGATTTAACCTCTACAGGAGAAGATATGGCATTGCGACATCATAGTCTCAGGCACATGAGTGAGAAAGGGATGTAGATTCTTTAGTCAAGAAATTTGTTGCTAGGTTTGAAGTATGTTGATTTAAAATTCTGTGAGAATTGCATTTATGTAAAACATAAGAGATTTAGATTCCTTAGAGCTGGGAAAGAAAAGAAGAGTGAAAAATTAGAGCTTGTGCATACAGATGTATGGGGACCTACTCAGGTATCATCTCTTGGTGGCTCTCATTATTATGTTACTTTTATTGATGATGCAACCAGAAGAACATGGACTTATTGTATTCAAAATAAATCTGACGTATTTGATACTTTCAAGAAATGGAAAGCTTTGGTTGAAAATGAGACAGGGAGAAGGTTGAAGTGTCTCAGATCAGACAATGGGGGTGAATATTGCAGCAAAGCATTTAATAGGTATTGTTCAAAGAATGAAATTCGTAGAGAGAAGACAGTTCCAGGAACACCACAAGAAAATGGTGTGTCAAAAAGGATGAATTGGAAAATCATGGAGCGTGCAAGGTGCTTGAGATTGCATGCAGGATTTCCTTTACAATTTTGCATAGATGTTGTAGATAATGTTCTTTATCTAATAAACAGAGGGCCTTCAAGTTCCTTGGATGGTGGTATTCCAAAGGAGGCATGGACAGGTAAATAGGTAAACTAAACTTCTTTAAAGACTTTTGGTTGTGAAGCCTTTGTCCACATTAATAAAGAAAATAGAACAAATCTTGAGTGAAAATCAAAGAAATGTACTGATTTTGGTTATCGCTTTTATGATTATGAGAAAAACAAAATCATTAGTAGCAGAGATGTCATATTTAATGAAAAGGTTTTGTATAAGGATTAACTGCAGGAAAAGAAACAGAAAAAAGAAAACAGAGAATACATAGTGCTTGATGACATCACAGAAAAAGGGATGGTGCCTGAAAATCATAATGATCAATAGCCAAAACAACAACCATAATAGCAACAAGAACCTCAAACCCTTGAAAGTGGTGTTAGAAGATCTACTGGGATAAGTAGATCCCTTGAATGATATTCTCCTTCATTATATTATGTATTGTTGACTCACTTTGGTGAACCAGAATGTTATGAAGAAGCAGTGTAGGTAGAAACTAGGAAGAAGTGGGAGCAAGCCATGAAAGAAGAGATGGACTCCTTAGCACATAACTAGGCTTGGGGCTTAGTCACATTGCCTATAGGTGAAACAACATTGTAGAATAAATGTGTTTACAAGTTGAAGGAAGAAGATGGAGGTAGGAAAAGGTATAAAGCTAGACTCGTGGTGAAAGGGTTTGTACAGAAAAAGGGTATAGACTTTGATGAAATATTTTCTCCTATTGTTAAAATGATTTCAGTCAAAACTATTATAAGTTTAGTAGCAGTTGAAGATTTTTATCTTGAGTAGTTAGATTGAAAGACAACCTTTCTCCAAGGGAATTTGGAGGAAGAGATATATATGCAGCAACCACAAGGGTATGAGGTAAAAGGGAAGGAGAAACTAGTGTGCAAGTTGAAGAAGAGATTGTATGGCTTAAAACAGGCTCCAAGGCAGTGGTATCTAAAATTTGACAGGTTTATGTCTGAACAAGGTTATACTAGATGTCACTTTGATCATTGTGTTTATCTCAAAAGGAAAAATGTTGGCAGCTATATTATATTGTTATTGTATGTAGATGGCATGCTTATTGTAGGTTCTAACATGCATGAAATAAATGTGCTAAAAAGAAAATTGGAAAACTCATTCGTAATGAATGATTTCGGTGCTGCAAAACAAATCCTTTGTATGAGAATAACTAGAGATAGGAAGAATCATAAATTAACATTGTCTCAAAGTGAGTACATAGAAAAGGTGTTGAAAAGGTTTAATATGTAGAATGAAAAACCAGTTAGTATACCTTTGGCTAGCCATTTCAAATTAAGTAGGGAGGAGTGTCCCAAGACTCAGGAAGAAATGGCTCATATGTCTAAAGTTCCATATGCATCAGAAGTTGGAAGCTTAATATATGCAATTGTCTGTACAAGGTCTGATATTGCACATGCAATGGGAGTTGTAAGTAGGCACATGAATAATACAGGAAAAGAACATTGGGTGGCAATGAAGTGGATTCTTAGGTATTTTAGAGGTACCATAAATCATGCATTATGCTTTGGTTGTTCAAACATTTCTCTACAAGAATATTTTGATGCATATATGATGGGTGATAGAGATAACAAGAGGAGAACAATAGGGTATGTGTTTATTGTAGCTGGAACAACTAACAGTTGGGTCTCAGAACTGCAAAGTGTTGTTGCACTTTCAAAAAAAAAGTAGAGTATGTTGCTGCTACAGAGGCTAGTAAAGAAATGATTTGTTTACAAAGGTTTCTCGATGACTTGGGTAATAAGCAGGAGTTGGGCAGGTAATATAGTGACAACAAGAGTTCCATACATCTTGTGAAGAACTCTGCATTTCATTCCAAGACTAAGCATATACAGCTCAAGTACCATTTCATACGGTTAGCGTTGGAAGATGGACAATTGAAGCTGGAAAAGATACAGACTAGCCAGAATCCTAAAGGTATGTTAATGAAAGTTGTAACCAAGGAGAAACTAAGAATCTTCTCAGTTTCAATCAGTCTTCAGGTATGATTAAGAAGATGAGAAACAGCCAGGTCCAAAGTGGAGTCATTGTGTAGAAAATGAAGCAGCGGTGGAGTTGCTATAATCAGTCTCCAAGTGGGAGATTGTTGGGCGTGGAACCTAATTATCTTATGTACTCAAAGGTATCACTGCATTGGACCCCAATTCGAAATGGGGCAGCAATGCCGCTCATAAAATATTCACTGCAGGGGGGTCTAGGGGGGCGGCAACACCCCCAAAGCTAAGAATAGATGTAAAATTGCCTTGAAAATTTTGTAATTTCATTGTCAATCTTGGTCGTTCATTATGCAGAGATATGATGGGAGAAGCTATGTCTAATTTAGGGTTTTTTGCCCTAGAAGGCAACCCCTGGCTATATATGAGGGAATTGTTTTGCGTCTATGCGGATATGTATTTTGAGTGAGGAAGAGAGAGGAGATTAAGAGCGAAGAGGGAGTTACACAAGATTTGTTGTAGATTGTATCTCTTCAGTTTACAAGATAATATAAAAAGAAGGACTAGTTGTTTCTCCGTGGATGTAGTCCAACCTGGGTGAACCATGTATATCTGTGTCTCCCTTGTTTTATGTGTTTTATGTGTTTATATTTTTGCAATATTTTATGTGTTCCATTGGTCTATAATATATTCTTCTCTAACATTTGAGATAGGTTTCACTGAGTTCTTAGGACTTTGAAATATTGTCCTTTTATGATCCTCCTAGATAATTCCTCCCCACTAAGGAGCTTTTGGCCCTACAAAAACTTGAATACGATTGGTGATCTGGTGTACTACGTCATCCGCACAACAAGTTCCTTAACATGCCACACTTTGTTCTCCTTCACCTTTATACTTTGGACTGATAAGTGATGAACTAATGCTTATATTGTATGTATAGTTGTAATACAACCTGTAAAATACATGTTCCTTTACAAGATCAAACATGACCCAAGTAAATCCCATACTTTCCAAGAGTTTATAACACACTCACTGGTCAATTTGACATCATATCATAACATAAACCAATACCACAACTATTAATTAAAAATTCCAAAATCATAATCATGTTGCATTAATAAGTGATGGAAAACACTTCATCACTTTTAAAATCATTTCACAACATGTGATTTACAAAAATGTGGCCATGTTCAACTACTTCAAAATGCTACCTATTTAATAGCCAATCAAGTGAAAGGGATCTCTCCCTATAAATGGATTTCTTGTTGATTAACTTCCTTTATTGGTCCTTCTTCCTTCATAGAATCTTTCTAGTCCTCCCTCGACCATTGATCTAGATGGAAATCCCAAAATGTGGCTCTTTGATGCCCCCCTTTGTGGAAATGGCTACAAAAGTTCTTTCTCTTATAAACTTTTTGGACCTTCCTTGAACAATTTGTCTTGGCGTTTCCCGATGAGGAGAACTTCTTATGGAATCCTCACTATCACTAGAATGTTGTGATGTGCTCTCATCATCCATTGTTGATTGGTCACTGGTTTTCTTGGATAATTCTCTGACCTCTTTCTAACATAACCAAGTCCTGCATAGCGAGGAAATTCCTCCAATTTGATGGGATTGGCAATGCCTTGGTCATTAATGTCGAGTCCCTTACCTTATACCCCATTTTATTCATCAATGTTGAATTAATTATTGTAATATGTTTCTCAAAACCAATGAAATCATCATCATAAAGAAGAAATGAAACTAAAGAGTCACTTTTTACCTTAGTTGCCAATGATGATGGCTTGTCACGTTGTAACCTTTCCAAGACCTCCTCCTTGTCTTGTAATTTATGTTGCACATTTTTTTCTCATCTCTCGCATCTTGTAGGAGTCTCCTCATCTCATCATTCTCCTCTTGAATTCTATTTTTGACCTCCTCAAGTTCCCAGAGCCATGTATTCTTTGGTGCTCTCTTCATCTTTGGCACAACATCTGTTGTAATCTTCATCTCATCACCTAAATCAAAACCAATGTTAATAGGTCCATCATTTTCCATCCCAAGAGTTGTAATATTCATCTCGTCACCTTAGTCAAATCTAAGGTCAATTGGTCCAACACCTGCAAATATCACAGTTGTTTTCTTCTCCTCATTATTTGATTCAAATTCTTATTCTTCTTCTGCAATAGTGACTATATTCTACATCTCTTTTCTACCATTCCTATTTGGCCTCAATTCCACATGGAGTTTCCAACAATGCTCCTCGTCATACCCTTATTTCTCACAATTAGTACAAGAGGTCTTTGCGTCCTCTTTATTTGTTGTCATTGCCTTATTTTCATTATTTTCTTGTTCATACTTTCACCTCTTTTCAAGGTGAATGTCTTTTACAATAGCCACATCAATAGTAGTAGGCTCAAACAACAATAAATAATGTATGATATAATATTTTAAAGAACCAATATACTTCATTAGAGTATCAGGTGGATCTAGAGGAATTCCCAATGTTAAAGTTTGCTTTCTAAAATCTTCTATGAAACTTTGCATATATTTTCCTTTCCCTCGCTTCAAATGTTACTATTCTATCATGGTTGTTTGTCAATATTCTAATGGATAAAACTATCCTTCAAAGAAAAAAAAAATTCAAACTAGGAATATAGGAGTTTACCCACATTCTTATTGTCTTTTTGAATTTATCTCTCACACCATACAAAAGTGGTGCCTCCTAGTCAAAGATATGCTAATTAAACCTTGGCCTCATCTTCTTATATCTATTGAATCTGGAAATATAGCTCAATCTATCTAATCTAGTTATTCAACTTATCGACATTGGACTCTATGTTAAATACAGGAAAATCAAACTTGATATACATCTTAAAAAAATGATTTTTATGATCTTTCCTACTTTTAGAAAGATGAGAGGATGAGGAAGAAGTGGAAAATTCACAAGAATATGGAGACCGGGGTTTCATGAGGCTCCTCTTCTCCTCCTCCTTGATTTACTGAGGCATGATTATCTAGTTCTTTGTTCTCCTTCTTCTCCATTTCCTTCTTATACTCCGCAAACAATTTTTTAACTTTATTGACCATGTTGTAAAAGGCCTTGTGAAAATTTTACTCTTCCTCCAACTAAGAATCTTCATCTTTAAGTTTCCCTCATCATGCTACACACCCTACTTCTTGATCAAAGGATTTAAGTTTACCTTCATCCTTTTGAAGTTTTTCCCTAGTTATCATACACTTGCAATTCACATCAAAAGAAGACTAGCTTGATACCAAACTTTATCTGAATCTTTATACTTTGTTGATGCATACAAAATTGAAATTAAAATAACATGTAACTAAAAGTTCATACATATAAAAAAAGAAGGAAATAAAAGACAACCATAAAGAGAAAGAGACACCAAAACTTGATAACGATTTTCACCTGATGTGGGCTACGTCTCCAGCCCTTGCTCAAAGTAGGGAGGCATTTTCATTCATCAAAAGTAAAATAAATTGAATACATGAAAAAAATACACATTATACCCCCAATTCTGGGGACGGCCTGAAAATGCAAATTCAGTTGAGAAGAAGGATAGCAAAGTTGGATTCGCGGAGAAATTTCATGAAATTTGACTATAAAGTCAACCTAGTTTTGTTCCTATGACTCTGGACCCTCCAGGGATTCTAAAGATTCACTTCAATATTCTCTACAAAATATTCCTCAGAGATTCCCCTTGAATTTATCTTGAAAAATGCATCCATCCAGGTGTAGTTTTGGCATGGTTGAGGTTCCACAGGTTTGTGGGTTTAGATGTATGTATGTTGTTCTACCTTTTCCCTCACCCTGACAGTATTACATTTAGAGTAGTGGTGTTTGTGTGGACCTATAAATTTGCACCACCGACGGCATGTTAGAAGTCACCTAGACTAGGTCCTCGGAGACTTGGGTTCAAACCGCAACTTGTATTATTTGGCATTATTTGTTGTTAATTCATCATCGTTGTATGAAATTTCGTCATCAGTTCTTATGGTATAGTCAGTAGGCCGTTCAATTAATCAGCTCAATGGATTCAAAACTTTCTAGTACTATCATTTATATATATGTGTGTGTGTGGCAGGGTTAGGTCAGCGATGTTTGATCGCCCATCGACCAACTTTTTTTATATTTTTTGGAATTTGAATTTATAGTACTAAAAAAATAGTCACCAGATTTTTAGTGGTCATTGCGAAAATTAAGTAAGCGATAATTTAGTCACTTTTGTGACCACAGGTCCAAAATGTAGCTCCGTTAAGAAAACTAAATGTCTTCCAACTCGGACCCATGTGGTGCATTTTGATTTGTCTGTACTTTGGAATGGGCTATTGACAGCATGTTGACATGATTTTCCATGTAGCATCCTTCAGTTGACTACCTATTGACTATACTACCACATCATCATGTTAACATCAAAAACTATATAAATGATATTAACATTCGTACTTCTAACATAAGCTACCACGTGACAGCCTATGGAACCCGCCTACAAAAAATTTAGTTGTTTCATGAAAACTTCAATGGGCCATTTCTTTCACATATAATGTCGAATTGGGGTTTTGTTCATGTCATCGGATTCATAATGATAAGATCTTCGATTTGAGATAGATTTTGTTGAGTTTTGATCACTTCAAAAATTTATCCTTTTAGGATCCTCCTAGATCAATCACATACTTCATTATATGGGGTTATTAGATTTCAACTCCACATGGTTTGCAATTTCAGCTTCCAAACCTTCGTAGAAAAATGTTATAGAGAAAATTCAAATATGACCTATTTGTAGCAAAACAAACCCTAGAATCTAAAGCTCTAATACCAAATGTTATGCAACCAGTTCACAAAGAAAAAGAAAAGATAGATAAATGACTTAAAAATTATCCTCTTCGAGGGGGAAACTTCCTTTACAATACATAACTGAATAATTCTTAGATGATACAAATGATAAGACCACCTTGGTGTATATAGGATTCCAAGGGGTAAGAATATAACGAGAGCCTATAATATTGTAAGGGCACAACAATAATGCTAGTGAGACTATATGGGGCATAGCAATAACAATAGGGGGATACCATAACAAAAACAAGAACGTGGATAGACTATATTATAGGGACCTAACACAATTTATTTGTAAGGTCAATCTTTTGATCATATTTTCTTTAAGAGGATATAATCAAGCCTTGCTAAGTGGCTTCTCAACTACCAAAGACATCAACGTGTTATAAAGGCTTTTGCTTATAACTTGCTAAGTGGCTTATTTTCAAGTACTTGTCTCAACAAGATATGTATAACTTAATTTTAGTGTACAATGCAGTTCCTTTTACAAGTTCTTTTAAAAATGTCCACAAATAATGTATCGCTATCTCAAATGATACTTTTACGAAACTTCACATTTTTATTGAAAATCAATAAAATTAGTAGTATTTTTTTTTTCTCAATGAGATATTTTTGAAAAATTGTTAAGTATAAATAGCTTTGATTCGTTATTTATTTGTGTTTTTTGTAAACGGTGAAGGAAATCCATATTTTTTTAATATTTTTTTCTCATACAAATAAAGGAGTACCCAAATTAGTGTTTCATCCTCTAGATTTCATAAATTAACAAATCATACAAAAATTAATAAATTTCTTACCCACTTTACTAATACTAAACCATTCATACCTTTCATTAGCCTACATTTGATTTTTCTATATCCCAAAAATGTCAACCAAACCTCCATTATGTAGCTCATGTATGTGATTTTCTCTTAAACAACATTTGGTTATTGTCGAGTCCATAATCCATTGTTTCTTACATGGCCGATGAGAAATCAATGTCATCTTCATATAAATTATTCATTTTCTGGAAACCAATACTCAACCAACATAGTGTTGTTGAACCTCAGAATTACCCTCTCCTTGACAAGTTTTCTCACTTCCTTCCCTTCTTTTCCATAAAAAGACAGATCCCCATCACTAATATATGATAGATTTTGTCTCAAGGAGGAAGTCAAATGATTGACGTGTTACAATTTTACGTGGAACATAGCCTATTCTACAACTAACTGTGTGTTCTGTAGCTACTTCCATGGTTTAGAAAGTTACAGGTGTCAAACGAAGAAACAGGCCACATGGGCATCTCTAGCATCATCTTGACATGGATCCTATCCTAGTCACCTAGCCGAGATTGATAAAAAAGCCAGCACAAGACCATAGTCAAAGGTGGAGTCAAACATATTGAACCTGAAAGTAATAAGACTCTTTTTCTACCCTTTCGTGGTTAATTAATAAATCCAACAGTTCTGTTGAAGCATTAACTCAGATCAGCCACTTGTGTCAATGGTTCTAGGTAACCACCTTGTTCGAATTCAAGTCACTCGTAGTTGATCAAACATTTACGCAATCCGACTGTGATATATGTAAACCACCTGTAGCTAATTTTCTTCAAAAGATAGTTATGAATATTTTCTTTTAAGTACCAGTTGTACAAAACCTGAAAGGGTTTGATCTTTTTGATGTATTAAGTTTATACTTATCAGCTCTATAATTTTGGACTTTTGTTCCTATTTTATAATACAAAGCCATGTGTTGACTGATGATAATTTGAAGGAGAATTTTGAATTAAGTTAGAAGCTCAACCGAGTCAGTTGCAGAGGGCCCCTACGTTGAAAGAGGTTATCTTTTCATTTGTTTTGTTTGTTCTATTTTAATTTCATCATTTGCTTTTAGGAGTGTTTATAACTTAGGTTGATTTCTTGTAGTTTGATTTCTTTTAGTTCTGATCAGTATCATAATATTAGAATTCAATTGTGCAGTCTTGTTTCTCCAATCCATTTCATAGAGGAAACAACTTTGTTTCTAGATAGAGTAGGATTGAAAGTAATGAGTATGCATTGTTGATTAGTTTACTCATTGTTTCTGTTATTTATTTCCTAGTTCAGGTTGTCAATGCATTGTATTAGTGAATGTTTTTGGTCACCATTTCAAGCTGATATCCATCCTAAACTAAATGGTTAAACATTCATTTTACGTAAGGGTTGAAACCAATTAGTTACCTTCTGCATGTTTTTATTTAGATTTTTCTATATCATGAAGTATATAAGTTGCTTGAATTGCATCTCAAGGAGGTTATCTTTCAAAATTGAAGGTTAGAGTAACTAGAAGTAATTCAGTTAATTTCCTTCCCTGTATTTATTTCAACATGACTTACAACTTTACCTTTTGGTTTTAAGAATTAGATTCATGAATTAGGGTTAGATGAAAAGATAAGCCAGATGCTCTGTTTTTTTCCTCCTTTTAACTTAGATTTTGACTAGTTCTAAGCTCTTGAGTTCACCTTTAGGAAGTTTAGATTCAATTTCTCATAGTTGAAATTGTACATCAATAGGAATCAAAGAACAAAAACCCCCAAAACAATATAAAATACAAAACAACGAAGTAAGAAGGGTTAACTAAGCACATACAATGCACTACACTTCATCAACTTGCGAACCTTGGTTGATATTTTATGCAAAGCAATTTAGGACACTAAATTGACTAAACAAGTGCTGAACAACATTATTCTTCTACTTAATGCAATAACTTCTTTATTTGACTTTTTAAATCTATGTTTTAGTATTACATTTGTAATCAAGAACCTTTTAGAATTACTCAAGATTTGAAGAAATAGAGATACTTCCTATTAACAAAGGAATTTTTCCCATACAATAACACCAATTTGTTTCAATTTATAAATAGCTAGGGACTATAATAAAATGATATATTATATATATATATATATATATATATATATATATTTTTTTTTTTTCTATACATGTATATATATACATATATATATATATTAATATATATATAGTATATATTATATTATAATATATAATATATATTATATATATATATATATATATATATATGTATATATATATATATATATATATATATATATATACATACATATATATATTATATATATATATATATATATATATATATATTATAATATATATATATATATATATAGATAGATGTATATATATTATATATATATATATAATATATATATATATACACACACACACACACTCACACCCATGTCAAATTCTTTTGCCTCATTTTATTGTAGTCCCTAGCTATTTATATACTGAACAACTTGATTTTATGGTATGGAACAAGTTCCTTTTGCAATAGGTAGTATCTATATTTCTTCAAATCTTGAAAGATTGTAAAAGGTTATTAATTACAATTGTAGTAGTTCTTCTTATATTTGTTTAATTTCCCACTAAATAATGTCATGAGCTTACCTTGATGACATAAAAGTGTTCCCTCATTGAATGACTTGCATCATGTTCAATTTGAAATATTATAATGAAATTGGTAAGTGCTAATATTTGGTGTTTAATAACCTGCTTCTTCAAAATTTGAAAACTATTCTTTATTGTTTTTGACCATTGAAAATTACCTTTTCTCATGTATGTAATCAGTGGTGCACAAATTTCACTAATGTTCTAACAAGCTTCCTAGAGAAACCTAACATGCCATGAAAGCTCATAACATGAAAAGTATATTTTAGTGTAGCTTGGGTGGGATTTTAAGGATGGACATTTCCTTTAATGTGTATCAACCTTAGTGAATGTTAATAGTCCTTAATATGCAAGCTAGATCATGTTTAGTGATATTTTCCTAAAAATGTTCAATTTTCTAAGCTTTTTATAGATTTTCTATAAAATTTTGGTGATTTTAAGGTAAAATAATATTATAACAATGAAATTCGACGATTGTTTTTAGAATAAATGGAATTGTTGAATCATCCTTGATAAAAGTCCTAGTAAATAAGTCTATGGGTGAAAATAGTTCCTTAATTCTCTTTGGTGTAGGTAATTAAACAAATATTGTTACCCCATATGTATCTAGTTTTTAACCTTCTTGTGAAACAAAAAAATTTAATATCCCATTTCTTCATGCAAAAACAAGATTTTCTTAAATTTTATAAACAACTTCTCCTCTTGCAACCATGATAGCACTTTATGCGAAGAAAATTTTCTTCTCTAAATTTCCTAAAAACTAAAATATCATTACGATACAAAACATAAAACCTTACAAGAAAGCGATTGAAAAATTTATTCATTAATTCCATGAATTGAATAGGTGCATTAGTTAAACTAATAGTGATATATGGTCACTCAAAAACCCTATCTTGATCATAAAGGCTATTTTCCATTGATCACTTTCCCTAATTATATTATGATAATATCCACTTTTTAAATCTATATTTGAATATATCAAATTTAGGTAGAGACATAGGATGGGGCTAAATACTTTACGGAAGGAAACAACTAGGGTTTTCTCTGTATCATTGTTACTCCCCCTCGTGTTGATCATTTTCTATAAATCTGGGATTTCATTTGTAGTTGAGGGTAGATTTGTTCAATCCTCATGCACTACTACACATGAGGGGTGTTTAAGACAATATTTGAGTAAATTGTTTCAACGTGATAGAAAACAAACTTGTGTATTGTATTAAACATTGTCTTTAAGTGGGTGTCTCAAATTAATTGTCTTAAAAAGTTGTGTCTCCAATTAATTCTCTTAATAAGTTCTCTCTATAAAAACAATATATAACACAAACATTATTGGCTCTTGGGAGACAATTTCATTTTCGTCTCTCCAAAGACAATAGTTGGGATTAAAGACATTGTATTTATAGAGATGATAAGTCTTTAATCCTAGATATTGTCTCTCTAGAGACAATAAAAAATTATATTTAAAAGCAATACAATATCACTTTTGTCTCTTAAGATACAATATAAAACAATGAATCTAGAAAATATCTCACCATTGAAATAAATCAATATACAAAAAAACCAAATTTAAAAATAAAACACAATATCATTCATTAATTCATGTTTGGGCACAGTGGAATCGAACCACCAACCTCCTGCTTATAATGCAGGTGCTTTTCCATTAAGCTAGCACCCTTTAAAAAATTATGTTATTTATAGTAGTCCTTGAAATTGCATATATAATCATGATTTTTTTTTAAATGCTCAACACAATCTTTATTAAATCTATAATCATGCAACACCTATTTTGAACTTAATAAAAAATAACTCAATCGAGTTACCTAAATTTCACACCCTTGTAGCATGACCCACACAAGAAGCTAATATTACACAATAATCTACAAACAATTTAATCTAGCCCTACAAAGAAAAGTAACTAGAATTAATAGAAGTTGTTAATATCTTGCCACAACAATTAACTTTCATATTGTTTTCTGCATCAGATTTTGTTGACAAAGAAATACAAAAAGGGTCCCGAAAAGGCTTCAAATATCTTCATTGACACCATTATCACTTTGTTTGATTGATTGCAGTGAAATGAATATTTCTTTTAACCCATTTGAACACTCATGTCTATGAAAACCTCATTTAGAAAAATTATGAAAACCTCAGTTAGCAAACTGAGTAGCTCCTTTAGCCCAACCTATGCTCCTCCCTACCATGTTTATATATGAAAACCTCGATTTTGCATATCTATCAATTGATTTTAATATAAAAATAAAAACAATGGAAAGTCTCATACATGACCTAAGATCCAAATTAATTTAACTAAATGATTCAGACAAAATATTAATTTCATCTTAATTAATTTTTTGAAACAACCCCTTGTGTAGTAGTGCGCAAGCCTTGCATTTCTATCATTGGAACTATTGAGAAGTATGGGGATGGGTGTAGAAACAAATTGTGAGTTCTATGTATATCTATTAGCTGAAGCTCAAATCTACTCTGCATCATGAAAACTTTAGTACTGAAATGATCTAAAAATCTAATTTTTCACTCCTGGTGATGATCCCCTAGTGATGTGAGTATCCGGACATCACATCTCCCATGATAATTAAATAAACCATCATAATCCATGCATTGTTTACAATAATACAAATCTATGATAAAACCCTGATAGAGTGCCCACAAACAGATTCAATAGTTTCATCATAATTAGAAGCCTTCAGGCGAACAAAAAACTCGACCAATAACTCAATGCTTATTTTCGAGAGAATACCCATAAGGATTATCACTAAAAAGCATAATGGCAGATCCAAAACTTTCATTGTTACGGGTAGTGCAATAATTCCTGCACCAATTACATTTGATTCCAAATTGAAAACTGCACTAGGGATAGTAGATCCAGACTCCATTTTTGTTATCCTTGATTTTTCTGTTGACAATGGGGGGAAAGCATCACTGTCTTCCAAAGCCAATGCCTTTGAGGTAACCCCATTCATAGAATTCTTGATCTCTTCCTCATGGTCTAGCGATATGTCCTGCCTTTGCAGCTCTATGAACGAGCACTTTATTGAGCCCTGCATTATGTACCTAATTGAAATTTCCCTAGATATATTGAGAATTGTTCTGATTACCTAATTTGCAGGAAAAATAGAAAATTGTCTTTTCACCTCCTCTATTTGATGAGATTTTCTGTTGATTAGGAAAATAAATGATCAAATCTACTTCTATTTAAAGTATTATTTCTTCTCCTTCTAGTGCAAGGAGGATGGAAAGAATGAAGAGGGATGAAGCATTTGAATTGTCATCCAATTTGGCTAAGTTAGTTAGTTATCCAACATTTTACCTTCTCTAATTTCATATGTTGCAATTTATGAAGCCCCCTAACTGATGGAGTGGTGGTGGTTTCTCAAACACTATGTCTAGCAATGATTTTTGCTCTTTTACTTTGGCCTATAGCTATGCTTCGAGATCCTTTACTTGAATGACATGTAAAATTAGCCAAAGCCTTAAGGCTATACAACATAACAAATAAATATCCCTAGTAGATTAGATTGTAGTGCATTGGACTCAAACGTAAAGTTAATCCAAAGAAAGAATATAAGTTTCAACATTACCTTCTCTTGAAGATTTCTACACATATGTTCATTTCCTTTAAGCTTTTCCAGATATTGCAATCTCTCCTTCTCTGCTTGTTGTCTCTGCTCTTTGAGCTTGATTTCAAGTTTTTCTTGTTCTTTTTCTGTTTGTAATTTTTCCCTTTCACTTTGGCCTCAAGTTGCGCTTCAAGATCCTTTACCTACATGACTAGTAATATTAGGCAAAATCTTACTTTAATACACTGAACCAAACAACTCAAAGCTTTAGCACTTAAAAAGAAAGTTAAAAAAAAATGAAAATAACCATTAGCGTCTCTTAAATATTTTATCCAAGGCTGCTTACATTCTAAGAATATGAAATTTAAAAGTAATAAAAGGGACAAGCCTATGTCAAACCTTTTCTAACAACATTTCAACCTTCTTAACCTTTTCTTCAAGTATTTCAGCCTCTTTGATCATTTCTTGAGCATTATAATTTGAACCCTTCAGTTTCACATCCAAGTTGTACATGTTCTCCTCCATCTTCTTCATCAAGTTATCCTTTACCTTTCCTTCTTGCTTGGCTTCCTCAAACTACACAAAGGCATTCACACTTTCAGGAATAGCCTAACCAACATAACGTACAGGGAATGTTTTCAATTCAATAATAATACTCATTGAAAAGATGCATGCAAAATAATTCTAATTGTATGCTAACTAGAAATGTAAAATCAATTTGTTTGAAAGTAACATTTGTTTATAATTCAAAATCTCACAGGAATCAAATTGTTTCCATGTTCGACCTAGTTTTATTCTCCTCACTTGGGTGGAAAAGTTCAATGAACTTAAAGAAAAAAGCACATGAAGAGAAAAGGTATTAGAATGGCGCCTAATGAATATTGGAGCAAATCTGTAATCTTAGAATTCCTAAAATCATCAAAAACAATAGTCATGTCATTATTAAATATGATTTCAAAAAGAGACACAATATGCAAAAGGAAGTGACAAATGAATAATAGTGAAACTCTTTTGAACCATTTAGAGAGTTGTAATGCAAAAAAACTATAGGGTATGTCGTTGTTTTTGGCTGCTAACGTAGATATAAGAAAACTAAGAACAAAAAGAGATTTTTTGATAGATTGAACTTCCATAAGGCACTCCATTTGAACATATGTTTTTTCTATTCTCTCACCCTTTTCTAGATCAACAAGCCACAACTTGCTCCTGGTGCATTCCCCGTTGATTAAGTTTTCTCCCTTTACCATCACACAAAGTACATTGTTCATGGTAAATCACAAACTTTCAATAACTTGTTACCATAGCAAATAACAAAAACAAACCAAAACTTCCTCACTGGTTTATATTGTCATATAAATCAAGTAATTCTCACATGCAAAAACAAAATATTGTAATTTTCTTTGAGTGGTCTTAAACTATTCAAATAAGTACTTTCTGTCACATAAACTATAATATCAATTTTGATAATTGCTTCAAGTAGGTTATCAACTATTTTACAAATTGGTATTGTTCGGCTCAATTTAGTCAATATTTTAATCCAACAAAATTTCACAATAAGTTCTAGCATAGGGCCAAGTTTATTATATGTTCTTCGCTGAATTTATCGTGATTTATCAACTTTATGTAACAGTATGAAGTAAGCCATGATGAAAGAATGTGCACCAGTGAGAATGACTACTAGTTTTATTAGAATTGGTAGAGCCAATGTCCCTTGCACTGCTTCCAGTTTGGAAAACATCCCAAACCTCATTGATAGTGTGTACTAGTACTTCAACAAGGCCTGGAACATGATGGACGCCTTCTGCTACCTTTTGTTACTTCAAGCCTAACGAGAGACGATAAAGTAATTCTCTTTTTTGTTTTGTTAAATAAGAGTTGAGCCTTCAATTAACTGAAAACGTGATTACTTATAGTACACGTCTTTACAAGTGTAAAGACTAGTAAAATAGAGACTTGTCGATGAAAACAAACAACAAGGTCAACAATACACTAAAAATCACACAACAAACAAATTTACCCTCTTTTACCAAAACACTAACTACAAATAAATCCCCATCGTCGGTTGGGTTCTTGATCTAGCGGTTGACACCACATCTCTTCTGAAACATGTGCACCCCTTAACTTCTTTCTGGACCATATAATTCCAATAAACCTTTGGTCTACAAAAGATCGAGTCTACTCTTAGCCTTAACCTCCTTCCACTTTGAAACCTAATGACGAATCAAAAGGCATCACGCCAGAGACTTGTGCACCACTAAACCACAATGTGGACCCGATATCATCAATGAATTTTTGGTCTATAATATTTTGGGTCCACTCTTAGCCTTAACCTCCCTCCTCTTTGAAACCCGATATCCAATCTAAAAGCATTGTGCTATAGACTTGCACCCCACTTAACTGCAATCCAGACCTGAAAAGGAAAATAAACCTTTGGTTTGTAATTTCCAGGTCTGTCATTAGACTTCACCTCCCTCCACTTTAAAATGTGATATCCATTTAGTGATCAGGGGCACTTAAAACCTACGGTCTGCACCTACTCCACTAGAATGTGGGTTACAGGTAGTTGAACCCCCTTAAAGGCACGTGACATCAGTGCCAAGTAATAAGATCGATGGTCAAGATTAAAAGTGGCACTTCAATCAGGTTCAGGGATGTCTGTTGATCTTCCATGATCTAGCAAATGCTTTGCATAATTACCCCACCTCTTCATCCTTCTCTTCACTTCATGCTTATGTCGTTCCTTCATCTTACCTCTTCATCCTTCTCTTCACTTCAATTTTGTGCCATTCCTTCGCCTCTCACTGGTCTTCCTCCTACTCATTCTTCATTGGTCTAGAGATTCACCATGTCTTTTTCTGCCCGTCGTTGACAATCATTGCATAGTTTTCCAGAGGGCATAGACTTCCATTCATACCAAATATAGCTTTTCTTACATAGCATCCCTTCATTCGCCAAACGATCAGCAAAAATATTAGCTTTCCTTCTCACTTGAACAAAGCTAACTGTTCTTAGGGTTTTCAAGTGGGAATGAATACGTTGAAAGACCTCTAAGAGCCTCCAATGTTTCTACACTTTTCCATGTGTCATCCCATTACACATTTCCTTCCTCCCATTAATGACCAGTTCAAAGTTAGCTTCAATGATGGCATTCTGTAAATTTGCCTCCATCAGGATTTCCAGGCACTGCTCTAAGGCCATAAGCTCCACCCTGTTATTTGTGGAAGTGCCCAAATGACTATGGAAGATATTGTTTATGCACCCCTACTCATCGCTTATGGCACCTCCATAGCCAGCCATCCTTAGGTTGTCGTTAGAGGCCCCATCTATATTGATTTTCATAAAACCAGGAGGAGGAGGTTGCGAGATATCTTTGCCAACAATTTTTTTTCTCAGACCCTTGTCAGTGCCTTGGGGAACTAAAGAATGGAGACCCAACTACATCAGTATGTGAGCATCCTGGAGCAAAGGGAGTTCCTCAAGAATTTTTCAAATAATGGTTGCTACTGTATATTTAAGCTGTTATAAAATTTTGACAATGATACTCTAGGTTGAGCCTATTTTGTTCTTGAAAATCCTGCCATTACGTTCTTTCCATACATCCTAGATAATAAAGCCTAGAATGAGAGTTGAAGTCTTGTTAAAGATTTCATTACCTGAGAAGTGTTTCCTCCAATTCTTCAATGTGTTTGTGATGTTCAGTCTGTCCCTATTTGTTTTCCTGAAGATTAAGGCCATCCAATCACACATGATAGAGGTAGAGGGGCAGAGCTTTCATAAATGCTCCATCATCTCCTCCTGTACGCCACATAGATGGCATTTAGATGGGCCAAAAAATCCCATTTTCAGAAGATTCTCCCATGTGAGAATTTTATTTTGGTGAACCAACCACATAAACAATTTCATTTTCAAGCATTACAGGTTCTTCCAAGGGTCATTCCAAATCTGATTAGGGTTTGGATAATCAAAACGTAGGGCCATGAATTTAGCTTCTTTGAGGTTAGAAGTACCTTCACTATTTCAACCCCATCTCAGTTGGTCAAACATGGAAGAAACCAAAATCTTCCTCCGCTCCATGTCCAGAGCAAGGGAATCTACCTGGGACCTCAAAGGACTCTCTTCACTGTAACCAAGATTCCTCCACATTCTCCATTTATCGTTGTGTCATACTTGATCCCATATGTCACTTATCATAAGTAAAAATTTGTTATCATTGTCATTTTTGAGAGACATTAATTATTATCTAAACAAACTTGGTTCCTGCTTCCAATTATCCTCCCAAAACCGTGTAAGGTTCCCATCTCAGATCTCGTAGAAACTATGTTGCTAGACAATGGCTCTATTTTCCCAAGCAAGGTTCCAAATGTTGGAGCCATTGATAAGTCCTAAATTTTTGATATGATCCCTCTCCTGTCAGTTATTTAGATATTTTTGCTTCCAAAGCTTATCCCAAGGGGTAGCTAATTCCTTGAGCCACCTCCACCAAAGTTTGGCTCCCGATACTTTGCTGAGGATTTCAGGGTCATGAAGTCCCAAACCACCATGGACCTTACGTTTGCAGAGATTGTCTCAATCTACCAAAGCCCACTTCCTTTTCTCTTCTCCTTTGTGCCAAAGAAAATCTCTTAGAATATTCCTGATATGTTGCATAACTCATTTAGGAGTAGGAAGAGTTGATAACATGAAAATGGGTATGGCCTATAGGACAACCTTTGTAACCATAAGACGCCCTACCAAATTCAAAGGCCTACAAGTCCATTTCCTGATCTTGTCCCTAATTTTGTTAATTACTGGCTCCCACACTACCTTGCTCAGAGGTTTGTTCGTAAGAGGCATTCCAAGCTACTTAAAAGGTAATTGATCCCTTTAAAACCCTAGAATTCTGGTGAGGTTTCTCTAAATGGAAATGTCAGTGTTAAAAATGAATACTTTTGATTTGTTAAGGCTTACCTCTATTCTAGCAGCCATAGCAAATTCATTCAATATTTGTTTAAAAGCTTTGGCTTCCTTGACCATGGGAATTCCCTCCGACATAGTATCATCCACAAATTGTTGGTGAGTTGAAGCAGCTCCATCTATGGTTAGTTTCAGTCCCTAGATTCTTCCTTCAGTTCTTGCACTTTTTATTGCTTTTCCTAGCCCTTCCATCATGAGCTCAAAGACGAAGGGGGAGATTAGATCTCCTTGTCTAAAACCCCTAGAAGGCATAAAGGTTCTTGAGGGCGAGTCATTAAATAGGATTCAAAAACTAGTCATGGATAGCAAGGCAATAACCCATCTAATCCAGTTGTGGATGAAACCATAAGCTCTTAGCACTGCCCTTATGTAAGACAAGCTTAGATTGTCATAAGATTTTTCTAGGTCAAGTTGTATGATCATGCCATCTTACTTATTGTGCTTAAGTGAGTGTACCAGCTTATGAGCTTGTATGATGTTATTGAGAATATTTCTTCTTTCCACATAAGTAGTTTACTCCTCTGAGATAAGAGTTGGAACAAGGGGCTTGAGTATGTTAGCGATCACTTGGGAAATAATCTTGTATGCCACATTACATAAAGCTACGGGTCTGAATCTATTTGGTTTCATGGCTCTTTCCTTCTTTGGAATCAAAGCTATGAAGGAGGCATTAAGAGCCTTCAAATTTGTTGTAGGTCTTCTGGAGTCTTCCACTACATCAAGGATGTCTTGTTTGACTATTTCCTAGCATGATTTGAAGAAGTACACATTGAATCCATCCAGGCCAGGAGCTTTCCCATTTTGCATCTCATTGATAACTTCAATGACCTTATCGTCAGACATTGGCTTGTTAATATTGTGATTGTCTCCCCTTGTTACAAGCTTGGGAATATACATTGTGAAACTGCTAATGAACCATGACCTGTCCAAGAGAGGCTCCTTTATAATGCTAAGGAAGGGTTGTACTAGGACATATTCCATTATTTTGTTGGAGACAAGCTATTTCCATTGAAAATCTCTGAGTTTTGGAATTCTGTTAGATGCCCTATGATCCAAAGTTGATTTGTGAAAAAGCTTTGTGTTTTTTCCCACTACACTCTTGATTTCTACCTCCATAATATCTCCTGTTGAATGCACCTATCTTCCCATTCCTTCTGAAGAGACTCAACTTGAGTTTTCCTTTCCTTGGTAAAACCATATGTGATTATGATTTGATTAATCCCCTAGATTTTCTGTTGAACTTCTCTTTTGGCTTCAAAAATATTTCCAAAATCTTTCTTGTTCCAATATTTGAGCATAGATTTGATTCGTTTAAGTCTTTATTGCAACATAAACCTTTTTGTGCCTTGAATGGCAAATCTTCTATCCACTATTTTTCAATATTATAGGTGAAGTTAGGGTGACAGAGCTGGACATTTTCAAACCTAAAATGTATGTTCCTCAGTGTACCCACAAAAGAAACTTCAAGCTGGATAGGATAGTGGTTTGAGCCTCCAAAGGGAAGGACTAGAGCTAACATGTCAAGGCCTGTGAGAAGGAGGTCCTCTAAGATTATGAATCTGTCTAGTTTAGAGGAAACTTGAGAAGCCCCTCCTCTCTTGTTGTTCTAGGTGAAAGTGCCATTTATTCTTTCAGCATCCACTAGTCTCATTTTGTTTAAGAATTTCTGGAAGGCAATGGAGTCTCTACCTAGTGTTCCGGTGCCACCCTTTTTCTCTATAAGAGATTTAACAATATTGAAATCCCCAGCCAGAATCCACGGCATATAATGATATCTCTCTCTTAGCTCCTCAAGGGAGGTGAGAAGCTTGAGTTTGTCTTCTAGTTTTTGAGGACCATAGACATTTGTAATCGTGTAAGTCTCCCTATCACCCAAAGGTTGAATCGCCAGCAATAAATATTTCTTGGATGCTTCCACATCCAGGATTCCAAGTTTCTAGGTATCCCAAAGCGTAAGAATTCCTCCTACCAAGTTATCTTCCTTAAACTATAGATACTCATACTTTCTTAACCATTTTCTATGTATTCCTTTGATCTTGTCCATCAAACACTTCATTTCCTGAATAAAAACCATATATAGTTTTTCTTCCTTTATTCTACTGCTCAGATTTATTTGTTTCCTTTTACTTCCTAGGCTCCTAATGTTCGAGGTTGTATGATTCATTAAGAAAGTCTTGTAAAGGAGTAGGAGGTGAGATCTCTCACCTTACCTGAGTTAATCATGAGTTTTTTACATTTGGTCAGCTGCTCATTTTGTCTTTTTCTTCCTCTTTTCTTACTCAGATTCTTGGAAGAGTGTCCCGATGTTTCCTCCATTGCTTTCAGCCCTCTATTCTCCTAGCTGTCATGGTTTATTTTGACCCTAGAGCTCTTCGATTGGGATCTCTAGAGGAAGAGTTGTTGAACCCTGTCAAACTCCACCTTTTGTAGGGAGTCAACCCCTTTGGCAATACCCCACTCCAAAAACTTTTCTAGATCTAAGTTCTCCCTATCGAGAATCTCCTATAGCTTATTGTCCTCCATTCCCGCCTCACTTGGGGTCATCTCATGGTCCCTACTGACTCCAAAATGTTCAGTAGATCATCCTTTTGTTGGTTTTTCTCTGGTATGTCCTCCATGCTAGCATCCCTATCCTTCTCATTGGTATTAGTTTCCGATTCTTGGTTTACACTATTGTTTCCAACTTCTTCTTCTAATATTTTGGAACTATTGTGGCTTGGTTGCCCATCCTTGTAGATTTTTTTTTGGTACCTCTTTCCTCCTTCCCATTTCCCCCCACCTTAGTGAAACCCTTGGGATCTTTGCTTGTGGTGGTTTTCGTGTAGTTCTCTAGTTTGTTTGATGGGTAGTCTCTGTATAGGTGCCTGTTTTCATGGCACTTACGAATCCTAAATGGGAGATGTTCATAGTCCACTGCCTGCACCCATTGTTAATCACACACTTCTAAATTTATCTCGTCCGAAAGTGCTCCAGATAAGTCCATTTCCACACATATTCAGGCAAATGAAGTGTATTTTCCTCTTAGAGTCGCATATGATATTTTTATAAAATGGACTAATTTATTGCGAATAGCCTTTAGAGACTCCAACAACCAATAATCTAAAAGAAGGGAGTATAGTATTATCCATACCAGTATTGAAGTGAACATTTCTCATTCTGGGATAAAATTCACCACCCATGGTCACATGTAAAGGCCTGCAATAGGGTAAAAATAGGGTCCTCCCTCAAACACTTTGTCTTTATATTGTAGGCTCGTGAACACCATAGTAAAGAAGCCCTTGGATCCAAGGTGAAGCTTTATTTCCCCCTTTGGTTTCCAGTTGTTCCTTATACATCCGTGTAGGGCCTTCTCTATCAGCCAAATCCCCATAAATTTGCAGATAACCACATGTTCCGCCACGTGTTCTCTGTGCACTTTTAGCATTGGGTTGCTTAAAAAAACCTAAGGAATTATGGTTGAATTAGGTTATAGACCCCTATCGCACTCATGGGTGCATCTTCCTAACTGCTACCCTCTTTCATCTTCTCCCTCATATCTTCCTCATGACTTTCTTTATGATCATGAGGTTTCATGTTTCCTGTGTTAATATCCTCAATTTTCACCTTCGGTGGTTTCTTGAAGTGATGTAGACCAATTCCCTTCCTTCTGTTCACAAATATTTGACAATAGCAGGGAGCAGAACTCCCTCATCCATGACCCATCATGGTTACTAGCTCCAAAACTAACTCAAAACCTAGTTTAGGTTGCAGAGAAATCAATTTTTTTGGCGACCACTAAGTCATTCACAATTCAATATACTAAAACTATTTCGTAGAATAGAACAGTATATGTATCAAATCTATCTCATATTTGTTTAGGAAATAAAAATGAACTTAAACACCAAGAAAACTAGAAGTTACTTTTTAACAGTATGCCCTGGCTAAGCTGAGGATGCAAGTAGATCATGAATCTGCTCCTCATTGTAAACTTCCAATACGCTTACTGAGATATTGTATTTAAATAATAGATTTCTCTCATTATATACATGAAAGAGCTCCTCCAATGTTCGATAGTTTACTCCCCTATCATCATGTGTTCCCTACATGGTAAATGTATTCCTAGTTATAGTTTTCCCATATGCAAGGATACACACATTATACCCATCCAAAAATGCATGACAACTGGTGCAATATTAGCAAAAACAATCACTACCCATGGAAATAGCTCTAATCAACGAATTTGTGTACTTATTAATAATAGATTTCAGATCCAAAAGATGTTATTATGTACATCTTACCTTGGTTTTCTTGATTAATAAATACTAAAATCGTGATCAAATTTGAACACTTTCTTTGAAGAACCATTAACAGGATGCTCAGTTAATTGTCTCTATTTGTATTAATTTCTACCACTGCAAAAGTTCTTGCTAATATTCCTCCATCACTCAATGGACAACATCTACAAAATGCTTCATTGTTTCTTGAAAAGGACTAGAAAATCACATTATCTAATCCGCTAATCCTTGTGTAACACATAAAAAGAATGCAATCAACAAGTTACCTGTAAGATTGAACACTTTATTTTAAAGCTTTTCCCTTTACATTGTCTCTTTGTTCAAGTTCTTCTTGAGGTCTTCAAACTGTATAAGATAACGACTTCATAAAAATTAATTAAACATTAGCAATGATTTTCTCACAAACATAAGATTTATCATTTACCCAGAGATTGCCCAATAGATAAAATGCTAGCACTGTCAAGCATAGCAATGACACATTTATGTGCCTCTTCCGAAAGGTTATCATAATATCACTTTAGTATTTTCTACCAAGTATTTGACAAGATTATTCATATAATATCTGATGAGGTGTAGTACAATAAGAAGACTCAACTTAAATTTGTATGCTAGTATTATTCAATACCAAAGTTATATGAATTTTAGCCTTCAAGTCTTGAACTAATGAAGCCCAAAAATATTATGCCTTTGGTATGTCCCTTGAAGCTCCCTTGATTGAGAAGTTTGGCCTTTCATATTTTGATTTGCAATAAGGAAATTATTGCATCAGATAATTCCAATTCATTGGCTTATCAGTAATAAGAAAAAAAAGATCAGTTTTTTCCACCTAGACATTCAACATGAAATAACATGTTATCAAGTTCATTCCCTAGGTTTTCATTTTGACGATTAGGGTCATTAGGGGACATGCAGACCTTGTGGCATTCATTTTTCTTCAATTCATACTCCCTAGGAAGCTCTTCAATATTCCTTTCATATTATGCTAAACATTTGGGAGTATTTAAAAGAAGTACAATGATGGCTCTACCAACATCTCTCAGTACATTGTGTTCCCACTTTTCATCATTCCTCACTATCTACAATTGAGCATTAAAAAATCCTCCATTTGCATTTCCTGTAGCCACATTATAGACTAGTTTTGTGACAATCAGAACTTCCTACCATCTGAGATTTGATTTCTGGACCACATCATCAAATTACAATAACTGAGCATATCACATCAATTTACCCGAATGATAAAATATATAATGGTAGTAAGGTTTAGTTGGATCTCCCCAAGCAAAGGAAATCATTGCGTAGTTGTTTGAGATTTTCAAGAACTGAGAAATCAAGTTCTTTTAAAAATTCTAGCCAATTGAAGATATCTTATAAACAAATTCTAAATTCAATAGTGTAAAGCCAAGATATAACGTGAACAATTGTAATAAGGATGTTTTGGTTTCTATAACCCATATTCTTTAGTTCTTAAAACGAACAAGATGCTAATGAATTATATACACAAGTTGCCTGCAATACTTTATTGTCTAAAAATGCAGATCTACATGACTAGAATGTGAATCCTCCCATGCAAGTGAATATAAATCTAGAGGAAGATGCTAATTCCAAGTAGGAGGAAGATGCTCATTCCAATTTTACCTCAACTCCAAGTGAAAAATCAATCAATGATTCTAAGGGAAATTCTAGCAGTGCTCCTTTTGGAGTTGTTTTCAACTTTAGATGTAATGTGAGAGTGAAACATGAAGTGTTTTGCACAAAATTAGAGGAAAAATTGAATGCAAAAGAATTAGAGAAAAACCAATTACAAGTTAAACCAAAGGAGATGCAAGAAGATGAGGTAAACATGATTAAGAAAAGCTTGACATTTAAATCAACTCACATGCCATCATTATACTGTGAAGTAGCTCCACTGAAGGTTTAGTTGTAGAAGATACCTCCTACCCACCCAAAATACACCAAGTTAGGGCAGAGAAAGAGCTATGCTGGTGTAGAATCTTAAAGTGATCCAAGTCAAGTTTTGTAGAACATTTAGCTTTCATTTGGACCAGGAAAAGAGCAATGGGTACGTGCATACATGAAGAAAACTACATATAAAGACATGGATGGAAAGAGAACTGCTGAGAGATCATTGAAAAAGGCATCTTCCAAAAACTATTTACCTTAAAATTCCAGTGAAAGGCCGTTTGGCCTCAAACAAGAAATTTCAAACAATCCAAAAGACTGACCTATTGATGAATGTACCATGGATGGTAATTAAATCACAAGCACTGATTCAAAAAATTCTCTATTAGAAGTGACATAATGGATTAACTACACAAAAAATTGAAGTTGTTGAAGATCAAAAGGAAACCAAACCTTTAGATGGGAAGATTGGAATTGGAAACACCATCAATGATAGAGATGGTGAAACTTTGCGAAATTCTAAAGTTGTTTAAGAAAAACCGAATCGGACTAAACCTATAAGTAGGAATAATGAGATTTTAAAGACTACCGAAGTGAGCCTAACTGTGCAGAAGTATGAAGCTATTGAAGAACCGATTGAATTTACAATATTACAAGGGAAGGATGAGATGCCATAAACTAAGGTTCATGGTGACATATTGGAGGATTCAAGCTTTGTTAAAGGTGTGTTAGCTAAAAATTTGTAGGTTATGGATGGCTTGCATCTGGAAAGTTAATCACACTCCCATGTTAATGCATGTAAGAGGTGGATCCAAACAACAAAACTGATATGAAACAAATGGACGCCAACTCTGTTTGATCATCTCAACATGGTTCAACTAAAGAAATGAAAGGGAAAAAAATACAGCTGAAATCTATTAAGCCCTACTTCAAGAATTCAAAGAGAGAGAATGGCAAAACTATCCCTTAAAAGAAAATAAACAAAAGAAACGATAGTATGATTTGAACTATGTATAGTGATGGTTTGAGTTCTTAGTTCCTCTAATAAAATACCTACCTGTATATTGGAGTGAGTGGAGGTTGTTCCCTACATTTCATTCTTTCAGTCCTTGTCAAGGACATCTTGCAATGGTTTCGGCGTTGATAATAAAAGACTTTTTACTGCATTTCTATTACAATATTTATTTTTGTATTGATAAGTTTTGTAGTTGTGCAGGTTGGAAGAAAATAATAAGAGTGTCTGTACCTCCTGTTTCAAATTCCTTATGCAGGAGCAGCATAGTTGACAGAAAAGAAAAGAAAACTTTGAAGCACTGAGTTTGTTGAGGGGCTATCTCTCTCTCTCTCTCTCTCTCTCTCTCTCTCTCTCTCTATGTGTGTGTGTGTGTGTGTATATATATATATATATATATATATATATATCATACTTGTAATTACACAACATTGTTACATAGGTTCGATTGCTAGGTAAGTTTGATCTAATATACTTGTTAAACTGTATAAGACATTGATTCTACTTCCATTATTAGCTAAAAAAATATTTTGGTTCCTGGCATGATACATTGAAACATTCTCCAAACTTTCTCCCAACAGAAATGACTTGGAAAGTGGTTTTTGTTGGAGGGAATCCCATCTTGAGATAAGCATGCTAAAAAAGTGCAAATGTTATAGCTCCAAATCTCACTCTTATGGTTTGTGATGCTACACTCATGGCCTAGGGCAACCCCTCCTTCCAGACCTGGTCCAAAATTTAAAAAACAATGTTTTATCCCTTATACGCGACATTTCCCTGAGTTAAACGCGTGTATACGCGGGTAGGCATATACCCAACCCACATATATGTATTAAAACACTTAAAAAATATAAAACTCCTTAAATTTCGGGTGGAGATCATGGGTTTTACCTGCTGATCACCTGTTAGTGCCCCTGGCCCAACTGTTCCCAACAAACTCTCAACTAAAAAACTAATTTGGGATAGGTATAAAAATACCTCAAAGGGAAGGCCTAAGGGAGGAGAGAAGAGAGAGAAAGGTTATTATATTGAGATTTTTCCCCTGTGAAGACCCTTGTGCCTTCTCCACTTCCCCCATTTTTCAGGAAAACCTTGTTTCCTTGTGTGTTGATGTTCATCCACTACTTATGACATCATGGAGTAAGTCATGGAATAAGTTTGCTAAAGGCTTGAGGCTGGACGGATCCAGAAGGAAGCTTTGCTTGGAGCCTGCAAAAGTTTACTCAGGTGAAATTATTCCTTTTATGCATTTTATTTGTCCATAATAAAGAAACATGTCTCGGTTCCTGATATAAGACTTATTTATGTTTATGGTATTCATGTTGGAATTCATATGTGAATGGTTGTTTAAATTTCATAACTAACTACCTTCCTTTATAACATGAAGATGATTTCTTTATAAGTCTTTGTCCATATACTACTGTGTTCTTTGGAATTGGATGTTTTGCAGGGCAAAGGAACGAAAGGGAATTGAAGAAGGGTTTGGACCCTAAAGGACCTTCTCAAATGTAGGACCTAAGGTACACCCCTCTTACTATAGAATCCACTTATAATAACATAATGGCTGTGTGAATGTGTGTTTCTCTTTATAGACAACTTTCAGTCTGCTAGGGTTTCAACCCAAAAGCACTAGGGGAACATTTCCCTCAACAAAATTGGCGACTCCACTGGGGACAACACTCTTGTTGTTCCTAGTTTGGGTGTTTTTCAAGCCAATCAGGGCTCAGTTTCCTGTTTGCTTGCTGTTGCTGTGTGGTTTGTTCTTGAATTCTAAGTTTTGCCAATTTCTTCAGTTTTTTTTTTATTTTTCTTGAAATCTTTCATATACGCTATTTTTCTTACTTACAGAAGCGTATATACGCTTGTTTCCTGAATTTAACCCACGTATACGCAGGTTTCCTTAGGATCAGTCACGTATAAACACAATCTACTCATAAGTACAGTCACGTATATCTTGCAATTTTCAAGATTTGTAAATCTTTTTGTCTCTGAAGGTCTGTCTGGTGGTTTGGTTCAGTTTGAAATAGTCATTTTCCAGTATCAGTTGTTTGTTTTACAGCAAGCATCTTGCTCCAATTTCTCTCTGATTGTAAGTGTTATTGGTCTTGTTTTGTCGTTGCAAGCATCATCATTTTTTGCTAAAGGACACAAGATTTCTTGTTGGAATCTTGGCTGCTCTGATTCATCAGGGCATAAATATTGGTCTCAATCTTTGTGTTGAATCTTGCTTTTGGTGACTTTTTGTTTGCTTGACAAAACCGCTTTTTGTGACCATCCACTTTGTTTCATGAATGTTGTTGATTGATACTTTCTTGAAATTAGTCTTTTTAATCTTTTTTTGTCTTTGTTGCCAAAGATTTCATTGCTGCTTTTGATTGTTAAGGGCATCTTTAAACACATTTATGTTTGTTGAGTTTTCGTCCATTGGGTGGTGTCAACTTGAAAAAGTGTTTGATGCCTATTTTTCAATCACAAAGTTTCAGTATTGTTGAGAGAATTTTTGAAAAGACTCTTTTGTTGTTGCTTTGAAGAAAACTTTTTGAAAAACTTCATTTTGCTTTCTTGAACTTGGTTTTCATTTGGTTTTGCTTTTAGTGAATGAAAGTGTTTTATGTTTGTCTTGAAATTTGTTTTTAGTGTTTAGGAGAAATGAATGGTAGCATCTCATATTCCATCTAGACATTTTAAGTGGCAAACTAAAAGTTGATAAGCAAGCAACTTTCATTTCTTGTTTTTAGAGTTGTTTTGAATCTTGCATCCGCATATATTTGTTGCATTAGGATAGATTTGCATATCTTTTTAGGCATACATAGCCTTGTTAACTTTTGTGAGTGTGAAGCATGAATTAACGAAAAGAAATGAAAAGTTTGTTTTATTAGAAGTTCCTTTGAACCCTGTAGAAATTGCTCTTCATCGAAAAACGAAAACAAGTGCATGTGCATATAGTTAGGTTTTTATTAATTTATTTTGCGTCAAAAACACCACTAGTTTCACTTCCGTTATCCAATGACTTGAAGAACAACCTATTTTAAAATCAAGCGCTAACTAAAATTCACTAAAATTTTTTCTTTTAAGTTACATACACCAACAAGTTTTAGGATTTTAGGGCCTTGGATTAGGCAAGTGGAGAGTTAACTCTCCAAGGCCATTGAAACGTCAAACGTAGGAGTCTGAATAACGAGTGAAAATCCAATAGCGTTAGGAAGACCAGGAAAGCTCCGGATCTACGAATTAAGCACGAGGGTCTGTGAAGATAGGGAAGAGAGATACCCCCTCTCCGACTTCTCAGAACTTACCTCACGACTATTTTTCCTAGCTTATGCGACGAGTTGGTATCCATAGTTGCTACTGCTAGGGATCTACACAGGTGGCTACAGAGGGGAATCCCGTGGCACCTAAGGTCAACGTTATATCACTCTCGACAGTACTACTGGAGGGCACCCTTGCGAAGCTTGGGGGCTTGCACCGGCACAGGTTGTTGTTAGGAGGTCAACATAGCTTCCTCTGTGACCTTCGCTGATAGGACTGGGCCCTCATCATCCCAGACTATCTTCGGAAGGCCCCTTAATTCACTTTCTCGTATTTTGGTGTCCGGTCCTAATCACCTGGAGTGGAAATACTTGGATGTTGTTTGACTGGCTGTTATCTTTAGGGACTTTATAGTGTGTGCTCTGTGATCTTAGTTGGCCTAGCTTTCAATTTTTTGAGTCTTTAGTTAGATCTTAACAAGAAATTCAAAGTGGTTGACTGATCACCTAGACAGTCTCGAAGACTTCGTGGTCTTTCACCACCAAGTTTAGAGCCTTCTCCTAGAAGGTGCAAAGCTAATTCTACTAGTGGGTTTCGTCCCATGGCAGTTAACGCATCAGGGATTGATCCTCCTCTCGGGGGCATTAGTATTCAAGCAAGCCCTGGCACTTCCGCGGAACAAGAGAGGAACACTGAAGTTCTTTCTCAAGTTCACTTACAAGCGGAGAATAACATAGAGGTAGAAGAACTCTCAAAGTCGTTAGCAGCTCTCAATTATCCCCTACCATTTAGTCATCTAGATGTATTACAATACGTTGGGACTCTGACGCATAGACCATCAAGTCCAGGTTACGCTACGCACTTACCATTGATGACCACTACTGGAAGCATGGCTTCTACAAGTGCTACGACTTTGCATATGTACAAGGGGGAGGAATTATTTCCATCCCCTCCACTTCTTTATTCGGATCTTTTGCTAGCACGTATTTAGTTGGGTCTACCTCTATTCTGTCCACGAGTGGAAATTCCCAAACCAATGCTTTTGGTTGTGGATTCTTCCAATTTGGCGCCCATTCACAAGGTATTCCTTCAGTTCTGTTTGGTTCTGCCACGTCCGTGATGAGTGGATCGGGTTCATTCCAGTGTTTTCCTTTCGGAAGTGGTCATATACCACATTCCAACCCGACGATAGGATCCATGCCTTTTCTTCTGTAGGACAAAGCACCAATCCTTTCCAAGGTTGGACTAAGCCTGGGGTTAGTGGCGCGGGAACTGGGAATCTGTTTTTCAGCCAACAAGGGAATATGCCATAGACCATAGTTAGTTCATTTCAAAGTATTCCTCCCTTAGCTTCAGCTTGGAATCCATATCAGGGGTTATCAACTCCTTATAATCCTTTAGGAGGAAACTTTGCTGGTTATGGGGGATATGCGGCTAGAGTTGGTCAAACTCCAAATTTTGCTGGATCACAAGGCATCCCTTTTATTTTAGCCAGTTCCTCTAGTTACTTCGGGCAGCCTAGTGCCTTCCAAAATCTAGGATAATCTTTTCAAAACTTTGGGAGTTCCGCCCAGTCTAGGTGGAATCCCCAAAGTCCTCCTAGGCTTCTATTTCTGGCAACATTGAACTTGCCAGATCTCACTAAGTTAACAAATGATCCAATCAAGTACAATCCAACCTGGCCTTCGGTCCCAACCAAACTCCCTTCAGACATTCCAAAATTGGAAGGGAAGAGCGGTGAGGACCCAGGCGACCATGTAACCACATTCCATTTGTGGTGCTCATCTACCTCCCTTATCAACGACTCGATTAGGTTGAGACTCTTTCAACGCACCTTAACTGGTAATGTGGCCAAATGGTATATAGAGTTTCCAGGGGGCAGCTTTACATCTTACGCTGACTTAGCCAATATTTTCTTAAATCATTTTCAGTTCCCTATCAGTTATGATGCCTGAACCGAAGTACTGGCCACTTTTCGTCAAGATAAGGAAACTCACATTTCTGACCATATTCAGGAATGGAGACAGAGAAAGAGGCTCATTAAATCTGAAATCCCTCCAGAGTACTATCTCAAATGGTTTTTGAAATCTTTAATACCTGAGATCGCCAAGGATGTCTTTGTGTCTGGAGTCTATTATGAGGAGCAAGCCATTTTTAGGGCCCAGCAATTAGAATTGATCTACTCTCAGTCTGGGATCCTACAAAAATACTTGCCAGATACTCCTAGGTCTAAGGTTGACGTAGCTAAGTCGAAGCCAGGTCCCCACGCAGATGGTATTGTTGGGTCGGTAGACACAAATACAATGAACTTGTTGAATCAATTGCAACAGTTGTCTTTACAAACTGCTTCTAACAACCAAGTCACATCATCTAACCCTCCGGCTTCCCAACCCTCTTCAATTAATGCTGCCCAATCTGATAACCCCAAAGGAAAACAAAATTCCAATGGGAAAAAGAAAGGACGAGGTAAGAAAAAGAACTAGGATGGGAAGCCTGATGCAAATAAATCCGGCAATAATGTTGGTGGTGCTAGAAATGAGTCTAAAAAGAAAGTCAAGTTTCCATGCAAGTTATGCGGTGGAGACCATTTAACTGATCTTTTCCCCAAGATTGAAGATGCTCAGTGCTTGTTATGGCAGCAAGGGACTTCTAGTTCTCAAGTTGTGTTAACCAACCCTTTTCCCCAAGGGCAGCAACTTCTTGCTGGCGCCAGTTCAAACCCTGGAACCTTCGCAGGGGGCAACAAGGAAGGGGAAAAGTCATCAAATGTTTTCATGATGGGTTCTAACATCCATGTGGCTACTCGGTCAAGTGATTATGGTGAAGCCAAAACATCCAAGGACAAGACTATTCCCTGAAATACCGACCTTCATATTGAGTGACCCCTTGTTGAGACTATCCCACGAATACTGAAAGGTTCTGCTAAACGCGCGACTATTAATCGTAATGCTAGGGCTGCCCAGAATTACTCCATTATGGAGGATTTGGCTCAGATTCCGTGTGCCATGTCTGCTTTAGAGGTTCTCCAGTCGTGTCCGGCTCAGCGAAGTGCTTTACTTTCCGCGATTGGGGCAGTCGATCCAACTAACTCTTTAGTACTCACTTTTGACATGTTAAATGTCAAAAAGCGACTCCCTCATCATATGGCTTTTCAAATGAAGTCTACATACCAGAAAATTAACATTTTTTGTACTGTTATTGTTGAAGGAGATTCCACGTGCGTCATGTCGATGTCATGCTGGAAGGCTATTGGATCACCTTCGACTGTTCCTTCACCTATCATCTTGACTGCATTCGATGACCATTCTCATAAGCCGCATGGGATTATCCCGACCTTTCCTATATGTGTTGGGGGGAAGGTTGTTAATATTGAAGTAGAAGTCGTAGATGCTAACCTAGACTATAATCTCCT
>APFE030964623.1:45252-70187 GCA_000404065.3 Pinus taeda | reverse complement strand
CCTTATACCGACGAGGGGTTGATTCAATCCTTCGGTGTTGTTTGACCTTGGAAGAAGCAGAGTCTGTGCTTAATGATTGCCACAGTGAAGCTTGTGGTGGTCATCTATCAGGGCTTGTTACAGCCCAGCGCATCTTGCGTGCTGGCTATTTTTGGCCTTCACTTTTTAAATATTGTGTGGAAGCGGTAAGACGTTGCCACCCTTGTCAAATCTTTACTCAAAAGATGCGTGCTCATCCAGCTCCCCTTTTTCCCGTTGTCACGGTCGTCCTTTTACTAAGTGGGGTATTGATTTTACAGCTTGTAATCCGCCTTTAGCAGCGAATCACAAGTATATTATTGTGGCAGTAGACTACTTTACGAAGTGGGCCAAAGCCATGCCCACTTATATATAAAAACGATAGTGACACGGCAGCGTTGTTTCTCTTCAATCAGGTTATCTCAAGGTTAGGTGTCCCGAGAGAGATTGTCACTGATCATGGCAGTCACTTTCAGAATCAAATTATGTCCGAATTGGCCTCTAAATTAGGTTTCCGTCAAGAGCATTCGTCTCCCTATTATCCTCAGGCCAATGGACAGGTCGAGGCAGTCAATAAAACTCTTAAGACGATACTCCAACAGACAATCGATAAAAATCGGTCCAATTGGCACGTGATGTTATATTCGGCTCTTTGGGCATACCAGACCTCCGTAAAGACTGCTATTGGGTTTACTCCTTTTCAGTTACTTTACAGGATGGAATCTGTATTTCCGATCGAATGTGAAATTCCATCTCTCAAATTAGCTGTAGAGCTCCTCCCAGAGACTTCGGGTCTCGAAGAGTGCCTTCTTCACCTGGAACATCTCGATGAGCAGCATCGAGATGCTGCCACGATGAATGAAGCCCATAAGAAAAGGGTAAAAACGCAGTATGATAAATCTGTCCGTCCTCGAGTCTTTTCTGAAGGCGACCTTGTCTTGGTCTACGACCAAGATAAAGACACCTTGGGGCAGGCAAGTTTAAGCCCATGTGGTACGGTCCTTTCATTATTAAACGTGTTTTAGAAAAAGGGTCGTATGAGTTAATCGATTTTGAGGGAAACAAGCTGGCGGAGCCCCAAAACGGGCTCTACCTAAAGAAGTACTTTGCTTAAGTAGGATTTAGGCAATGGCTTCTTTGTATATTATGTATATTTGTACATACATCATTGAGAGTTTTTGATATCAACAATTTGGTTTGCTGTGGCAGGTGTTGATGGATGATTTGGTCTATTTTGGGTTCGCCGATGGTGCTAGTTAGCACACTCGAAATCTCGATTCCGCAGCTTGGGTACTCTATTATCCAACTGGTCAATTGGTGGTATCAAGAGGCGTATGCATTCGTCCCGCTTCAAATAATATGGCTGAGTATACTGCCGTTATTAATTTACTATCTGAGGCAATCTCTCATGAGCTCGACTCGTTGGTAGTTTATCTGGATTCTCAATTGATAGTGTCACAATTAAACAACATTTATCACGTAAGGGATCCATCTTTATATCGCCAGTATTTAAGGGTGAGAATGTTGCAAAGATAATTTGTTTATATTAATTATTTGCACATTCCAAGATCTCACAATTGGTTAGCTCATTCTATCGCTAATCAAGCATTAGACTGGCACATCAATCATTCATCACAATGAAATCAAGCATCAAAAAGTTGAACTATATATATACATATCATAAAACATCTCGAGTGTACATATGTTGTCCAAAAATATACAAAATCGGGACTCAAATGCCCATAATCATGTCCGGCATATCTAATGCCCCGACTCAGGATGAGCGGCCAAGTAGGTAACTATCACATTGGCCACACGCCGTAAAGTGCGAACCCAGTCACGTGGCATGCCAACCACATGACATTGCATATCCTCAGGAAGATCCTCTATCGTAGCCATCGGTACTTGGCAGCTCAGTCTCGTCAAGTTTCGTTGGACATTGTTTAGAGTTCGTTCTGTCTCAGCAGCCGCCTCTTCAACTCGTCGGCCGCGCCGTCCATGCCGCGGGAACCC
Source organism: Pinus taeda (assembly GCA_000404065.3). NCBI lineage: Eukaryota > Viridiplantae > Streptophyta > Pinopsida > Pinales > Pinaceae > Pinus > Pinus taeda. Next base: position 68,156 of record APFE030964623.1, on the reverse strand, counting down.
ATCTGGTCATACCGGCCCAATATCTGGAACATGATCATTGTATTAGTCATTTGAATCCCATCAAAATATTTTTTCAAAATGCATCATTATATTTGAAAAATCCAAAAAAATCATAAAATCAAAAAATTCCTACCAATCTCACCCCATGTTACGTTTGGCGGTAATGCTAGGTCAAGATTTCCTCGGAAATCCAGCCTAGCATAGGGGTAGTCATCCACGGCGATGATCTGCTAATCCCACCAAGCGAAGAAGTCATCGTCGAAAGCTATCCTTGGGACCTCCCCACCCCCATACGTTTCATCAGATCAGCCCATCAGCCCATGCATGGATCGCGTGGGGTGCTGATGGAAACTGCTACCCTGGGGCGGAGTACGGGAACCCTCTCGAAAAAGAACGTACATAGGATAGTCCTATATCAAATGTTCTTGGTTTTTCCCCTCTTGATAGAAGTGATCTGGCTCTTCATGTTGGCCAGAAGAGGAGTACACCAGTTGAACACAGTAGTGAGACAGTCAACTGCCATGCTCATGGTTAGCTGTGATGCCTGATGTAGAGAGGACGATCCGTTCACTCGAGCTATGGTGAATAGGATTATCCTCAGAGATAAACTCACCACATGTGTCATAAAAATCTAGCTCCCAATCTTCTTGGGATGTCCCGGGCAATATATCTGTACGTAGTCCTCTATGGTGAGACTGCTCCATGTCTTGCCCCGGGAATGTACTACCTCTCCCCTTCGGGAAAGGCCCGTGATGAAATAGATATCCTTGATGTCCCAATAATCAATGAGCATCTCAAGCAGATGTACATTGGCTTTCATGTTCAGCAGTTTGAAGAATTTAAGCAAACCGCATCCCCGTAAGGCATCCAAAGCTTGAGGATCATTTATGACGTCATTATCCACCGTTGTGTGCTCTTTTTCACGCCAAGTGACTGGAATTGTGAGAAAAAAATGATTTCCAAATGTTAGTTTTTGTTTAAAATTGGTTCACGACGTATATGGGGGTTACTATGCACACAGTCGCGTATAGGTCCCGCGTGTACGCAGGTTTCATATTACCAACCCGCGTATACGCCGCGGTGAAATTTTGGACAAAAATTCAATGGTGAAACATCACTTAAAAGTCTTAAAACTAGTCACAATCAATTGCAAGCTAAGTATAAGAGTTACCTTGGGGTTTTTGAAGAATTTGAACGGTCGAATTTGGTATATGGGAAGTTTGCTCCTTTTGCTCCAAATCTTTTCTCTCCAATTCAAATGGTAAAAATGGTGAGTCCAAAATCCGTTTTATAAGTTTTGAAAATGCAAAAAATTTTCAAAATTTTATTTTGTTTGGCGTCATGTGACTTTTAACTTGGGAGCTTGGAATGTCGAGAATGGTTTGTTTTTCAGGACATTTTGGGCATTTTTTCGACAATTTCGAGATGGTTCCATGACTGCTGACTCATCATGGCAGGGATCGTTTTCTCACTGGCATGTAGGTTAGTGACACCATTTTTCCGTTGCATTATGCATACTAGCCTTCATTCGTCGAGACATCTACCATAGGGTCAATCCCATCATGTTATGGTTCGTAAGCCATCTTCACTCGCCGATTTTTGAAATCATGACACGATGGTAGAGCCATCCTTTACATGGGCAACATAGTTAGCACCTCACTGACATTTGTTTCTCATGTTGCTCCGATTTGAGTAGGCTCGGAAGTCCTCTGTAGTCCCACCATGACTTATGTGTTGAAGACTCATTCCTCTTAGCTTCTTCGCTTTGTTCTGGCCTTATACCCTAGAGGCTCCTTTGTGTTGAGTTATACTACTACATTGCGTGTTGACCACTTGCACCTTTTGGCCTAGAGCCGGCTTCACTTGGACTCGTGCTTAAGCCAACTTTTGACCATGACAACTGCAAAATCAACCTTGCATACCTTTGACTTCTGCAACTTGACACACCTTGACCCATGGAAGGAATGTACCTTTGAGTGTCACTAACCAGTTTTCACCTCCCTGCATTAAGCATAGGAATGTTCCATTCCCCAGGAACTAGATCATCTATTTCACCGACACTCGTTCTTTCCACTATACTATAGCATTCTTTTATTCTTTTTAAAGCTTAACAGAAAAAGACAAAAAAAATAAATATTCCAAAAAAGAGTAGGAACGGGACAATATTTCCATTTATTGTTGGAAGTTGGAGTCAGTCATGTCGCCATTGAACAAAGCACTCAAAACAAAGTCTCCTCCATTTGGGCGGGATTTAGTTTGACTTAGGTACACCTTAACCTTGTTATTGAGTCAGTTCTCCCCTGATTGGTTATCTCTTCCAATCATATGGAGGGTTCGTTCGTGCCTCGTGCATGATGAACTTATACAGAGTCATCATATGCTGCCATATAGTCACATTGAGTCATGCTTTTGTTCAAGGGAAGTTAGCCTGAGTCGGCCTCTTTGCAGTGTCTCTTGACTCATTTTTCAGTCAGCCATCCCTGGTTGTTAGTGTCATGTCTATTATCACATCAGCTATATTGGTCCTTTACTCATGCCGGTTTGAGAAGGTCTCCATTGGCTTCTTCTTGGCGGGTCTTGTCCTTATCGACGACGACATCTTCCTCTGAGGACAAGCCTAGAGCTGCACCCTGGCCCTATTTTCATTATTGATAGGTTACCTTGTGCTCATCATCAATCAGTATTATGGGTCTTTGACTGAGTGGTTTGCCTTGTGTTCGACATTAGCTTACATTATCACACATTGGGATTCATGCAGTACCTTGGTTTCCATTTGACCATATTGGTGGATACCTCGCCTCTGTGTCAGCTTTCATTATTGGTTGGTTCAAAGGGTTTCTGTCGTGCGCTAACCACATCTTGTGTACGCTGGAAAGGTACTTCGGTTGAGTTACTACATCTCTTTCGTTCGATTCCTTCCACATTATTGGCCTACGGGTTACACTCGCGCTAGATTGATCAAGGATGCCTTAATGCCTTCCTTCTGGTGGATCTTTCCCTATCGACTCTGACTCATTGCTCTGGGGCAATGATCTAGAGTCCATTTGGCAGTACCTTGGGGTTTGCAGTCCTTAGTGGCATATCCTTTGTTATCAACAGTGGGAAGCTATCATTGTCTCCTGATCGACAAATTCTTACAGGTGTTCAACTCCAGCTCATCTATTCACACTTGTTGGATTGTACTGGGTACCTTGACGCTCATTATCATTATCGGTGAGTAGTCTTGTGTTTGTTAACGGTATACATCAATGACCGGTAATCAAATGATTTCTCACATGATCGACTTCAGATCATTTATTCCCATGGTGTAGAAATGTACCACGGCAGTCGGTGAAGACCTCAGGTTCTATCAGCATTCATTGGTTCACTTCGCAGTTGCTCCTATTGTTGCTAGTTGATACCACTTCACCTTATATGTTGCAGTCAGTCATGGAAACATTCTATAGGCTGGCACCTGAGTTTGCAGTGTAGTACCATCCTTTTCCATCATGTTCAGTTGGTACCTTTTGGGATCAGTCTTTGATATCAGTGATTCGTTGCATCTTTCAGCATCATTGAAAATCTTATATGTGATATTCAAACATGTACTTGTTCAATCATGATCAGATGATCCATTATGTATTTTCGAGTCATTTATACTTGTATACTTAGTGGATCCACTTGTACTTGATATGCGGACATGCTTTACTTTCTCTGAGCATGGGTATGCCTACCTCAGATAGTGTTTCTTTCTGATCTCCTTTTGTGGCTTGGCAGGCCGAATTCTGGTGAAGTCCTCCTTAGTTTTTCATAGATTTCCTTTCCATGTACTTGCTTAATACATTTCGGCCATCATGTACCCCTTCTGACCTCATGTATTAGGGGGCATCTATTATAGCTCCAAATCTCACTCTTATGGTTTGTGATGCTACACTCATGGCCTAGGGCAACCCCTCCTTCCAGACATGGTCCAAAATTTAAAAAACAGTGTTTTATCCCTTATACGTGACATTGCCCTGAGTTAAACACATGTATACGTGGGTAGGCATATACCCAACCCGCATATATGTATTAAAACACTTAAAAAAATATAAAACTCCTTAATTTCGGGCGGAGATTGCATGTTTTACCTACTGATCACCTGTTAGTGCCCATGGCCCAACTATTCTCAACCAACTCCCAACTAAAAAACTACTTTGGGAGAGGTACAAAAATACCTCAAAGGGAAGGCCTATGGGAGGAGAGAAGAGAGAGAAAGGTTATTATACTGAGATTTTTCCCCTGACCAGGTCTGAAGACCCTTGTGCCTTCTGGACTTCCACCATTTGTACAGGAAACCCTTGTTCATCCACTACTTATGACATCATGGAGTAAGTCATGGAAGGCGTTTGCTAAAGGTTTGAGGCTGGACAAATCCAGAAGGAAGCTTTGCTTGGAGCCCATGAAAGGTTACTTAGGTGAAATTATTTCTTTTATGCATTTTATTTGTCCATAATAAAGAAACACGTCTTGGTTCCTTATATAAGTCTTCTTTATGTTTATGATATTAATGTTGGAATTCATATGTGAATGGTTGTTTAAAATTCATAACTAACTACCTTCCTTTATAACATGAAGATGATTTCTTTATAAGTCTTTGTCCATATAGTATTGTGTTCTTTGGAATTGGTTGTTTTGCAGGGCAAAGGAGCGAAAGGGACTTGAAGAAGGGTTTGGAACCTAAAGGACCTTCTAGAACGTAGGACCTAAGGTACTCCCCTATTACTATAGAATGCACTTATAATAGCATAATGGCTGTGTGAATGTGTGTTTCTCTTTATAGACAGCTTTGAGTCTGCCAGGGTTTCAACCCAAAAGCCCTAAGGGAACATTTCCCTCAACAGAAAATACTGGGGTCAATTTTCAACATGGTATAAGAGCAAGGTCTAGAAATTGATTGGTAATGACTACCGGATCTAAGGTAAAGTGAGGCTTGAAGAGAGGTGTTGAATCATTGCATCATTGGGCCCTAAATGACAGTCAAAGGCCCCCTAAGTCTCTCAAAATCCCCATGGTTCTAAAACGAAATTCACAGACCAACTTCTTCCAGTTTTCAACTTCATTAAACCTTAAAAAACATAAACAAATGAACAAATAACCAACAATAAAAATGATGACACACTTTCATTTGAATTACGAATTGAAAATTCTTCCTCCATTCTTCGGAAATATTGACCTCTCCTTTGTCGATCTCAGCCAGGACATCCTTAGGATCAATTCCATCCACCATGTAGCTGACGGAGAGGCCTTATGCTTCAACAAGGCCTGCAACATGATAAACGAATTCTACTACCTTGATTTACTTCAAGCCTAACAACATACCACTGATTCATTCTCAATTAAATATACTAAAATTGTTTCGTAGAATAGAACAATATATGTACCTAATCTATCTCATATTTTTCTAGGAAACTATAAATGAACTTAAACACCAAGAAAGGCAAAAGTTACTTTTTAACAATATGCCCTAGCTGAGTTGGGGATGAAAGTAGATCATGAATCTACTCATTGTTAACTTCCAATACGCTTACTGAGATATCACATTTAAATAATCCAGTTCTATCATTAGCTACATGAAATAACTCCTCCAATGTTGAATAGTTTAGTCACATATTGTCATGTTTTCCATCCATGATAAATTTCTTCCAGTTCTAGTTTTCCCATATGCAAAGATACACACATTATCCTCATCCAAAACTAACATGATAACTAGTGCAGTATCAACAAAAATAACCACTGCTAATAGAAATAGCTCTAATCAATGAATTTTTGAACTTATTATTAATAAATTTCAGATCCAAAAGATATTATTTTGTACATCTTACCTTGATTTTCTTGATTAGTAAATACTAAATGGAAAAAACACGATCAAATTTGAATACTTTCTTTGAAGAACCCTTAACAGGATGCTCCGTTCATTCTCTCTATTTCTATCAAATTCTTCCACTGGAGAATCTCTCGCTGATATTTCTCCATCACTCAATGGACAACATCTACAAAATGCTCTGATATTTCCTGACAAAGACAAAAAAATCACGTTATCTAACCTATTAATCCTTGTGCAATGCATAAAACGAATGCAATCAAAAAGTTTCCTGTATGATTCAACACTTTATTTTAAAGTTTTTTCGTTTACATTGTCTCCTTTTTTAGCTTCTTCTTGAGATATTCACACTGTAGAACTTAGTAGCTTCATAAAAATTAATAAAACTTTATCTCAAAAATAGAATATTTATCACACTTACACAGAGATTGCACAATAGATTTCATCCCAACAAGGTTAGGGATAGCACTGGCACATTTATGTGCCCCTTCTAAAAGGTTTTCATAATATATCTTTAGTATTTGCTACAAAGTATTAGACAAGATTATTCATATAATATCTGACGAGGTGGAGTACAGGAAGACGACTCAACTTAAATTTGTATGCTAGTATTATTAAATACCAAAGCTATTTGAATTTTAGCATTCACGCCTTCAACTGATGAAGCCCAAAATTAATTATGCCTTTGATATGTGTCATGAATCTCCATTAATTGAGAATTTTAGCCTTCTATTGCTTGATCTGTAACAAGGACATTTTTTCATTAGATAATTCCAATTTGTTGGCTTATCAATAATAAGAAAAAAAGATCAATTTGTTCCACTTAGACATTCAACATGAAATGACATTTTATCGAGTTTAGCCCTCAGGTTTTCATTTTGACAATTATAGTCGTTAAGGGACATCAAGGCCTTGTGGCATTCATTTTTATTCACTTCATGCTCCCTAGTATGCTCTTCAATCGTCCTTTCATACTCCACTATACATTTGTCAGTTTTCCTTCTAATCTACAAACCAATCAACAAAACCAACGTTAATCCATCTCAAGAGTATTTAAAAGAAGTACAAAGATGGTTCTGCCAACATCTCTCAATACATTGTGTTCCCAGTTTTCATCTGTCCTAGCTATCTAGAATTGAGCATTCAAAAATCCTCCATTTGCATTGCCTGTAGCCACATGAAGACTACTTTTGAGATAGTCAAGACTTCCTACCATCTGTGATTTGATTTCTGGACCGCATCATCAAATTACAATAACTGAATATATCAGATCAATTTACCCAAATGATAAAATCTATAATGGTAGTAAGGTTCAATTGGATCTCCCCAAGCAAAGGAAATCATTGCAATGTTGTTTGAGTTTTTCAAGAGCTGAGAAATCAAGTTCTTTTAAAAAATTCTAGCCAATTGAATATATATTATAAATAGATTTTGGTTTTCATAGTGCAAATCAAGAATATAACAATTGCAATAAGGATGTTTTGGTTTGCATACCCCATCTTCTTCAGTTTCTAAAACGGGAAAAATGTCAGTGAACTGGATACACAACCTTCCTGCAATCCTTTTCTCTTTGAAAATATGCATCTACATGACTAGAATGTGAATCCTCCCAAGCAGGTGAATACAAAGCTAGATGAAGATGCTCATTTCAACGAGGAGAAATATGCTCATTCCACATTTTCTACAACTGCAAGTGCAAAATCAATCAAATATTCTAAGGACAAGTCAAGAAGTGCTCCTTCTGGAGTTGTTTTTTCACTTTATATGTAATGAGAGAGTTGAGAAGCGCAAATCATTTTCACAAAAATAGGGGAAAATTTGAATGCAAAGCAAGTGAAGAAAAACCAATTGCAAGTTAAACGAAAGGAGTTGCGAGAAGCTGAGATAAAGATTCTTAGGAAAAGTTTGACATTTAAAGCATCTTCCATGCCATCATTCTATCATGAAGCAACTCCATCAAAGGTTGAGCTGAAGCAGATACCCCTTACCCACACAAAATAGCCCAAGTTAGGGAGGAGAAAGAGCTATGCTGGTGTAGAATCTGAAAGTGATCCAAATAAAGCTTGTAGAACATATCGCTTTAATTTGTACCAGGAAAAGAGCAATTGGTACATGCAAACGTTAAGGAAAATACAGATAAGGACATGGCTAGAGAGAGAATTTTTGGAAATCATTAAAAAAGGTATCTTTATAAAAAATATTTACTGTAAAAGTCTAGTGAAAGACCTTTTAGCCTCATAGAAGAAATTTCAAACAATCCAAAAGACAGATCTGTTGATGAATCTACCAAGGATGGAAATTAAATCACAAGCACTGATTCGAAAAATTCTTCTGGAAGAAGTCATGTGAATGGATTAATGTTGTAGAAATTTGAAAATGTTGAAAATCAAAAGGAAGCAAAACCTTTAGATGGAAATATTCGAATTGGAAACACCACCAATGATAGAGACAATGAAACTTTGATGAATTGTGCAGTTGTTGAAGAACCAAATGGGGTAGAACCTGTAAATAGGAAGAATGAGATTGCAAAGACGACTGAAGTGAGCCTAACGTTGTAGAAGTATGAAGTTGTTGAAGAACTAATTGAAGCTAAAATATTACAAGGGAAGGATGAGATTCCAGAAACAAAGGTTTAGGGTGACATATTGGAGGATTTAGGTTCTCTAATTAAAACTTCTGAAGGTGGCAACAACACATTAGGCTTGTTACAAGGGTCTTAGTTGAAAATGTACAGGTTACAGATGGCTTGCATCTAGAATGTGAATCACACTCCCATGTTAATCCACATAAGAGGCGGATCTAAGGTAACAAAACTGATATGAAACAAATGGACCCTAACTCTGTTCAAACATCTCAACATGGTTGAAATGAAAAACTAATTAGAAGGGAATTAAGAATACTAAAAGAGAACAACTTGAAGCTATGATGCCCTACTTCAAGAATTCAAATATAGTGAATGGTAGAGCTACCCCTTCAAAGAAAATAAACAAAGTAAATGATAATATGATTTGAACTATGTACATTTACAATTTGAGTTATTTGTTGCTCTTAAAAAATATCTACTTGTATTTTGGAGTGAACGGAGGTTGTTCCCTAAATATCATTCTTCACTCCTTGTTAAGGACGTTTATGTTAAAATTGGCAACTAGGGCAAATACCACTTTGGAAAGCTCATTTGAGGAAGATGATTGTGGCATTGAAATCCTCTATTCGAGAGGACCAAAATCAACCTAAATATCATCAAATTTGGTTAAGGAGAAGTGTGATTTTGAATTTATTTAAAATTAACAAGGTGGGCCTCCTATATGTCGGCTCAATAAACCCCAAGAGTCACATATGTTCAACCACATCAAATTGTATATATAAAGGAGCCTTCTCCCTCATTTTGGATAGAACAACTTGCTCGAAAATATGTTTGTGGCAGCAATAAGTCGGAGGAAAGATAATTTATGGGTTATCTTTTACTCTAGGGCCAAGTCTCTCCAAGTAGGAAAGTCATAGGTCCGAGGAAGGTTTGTTTCTGATTTATTTTGTAAATCAGGGACAAGTTTCCTCAGATAATTAGCCATAGGTTTTGAGGACTATTTATATGGGTATCCTTGTGTCTCCATCAAGGTCACTTCAGAGAAGCTTTGTTTAACATTTTGGGCTCATTATGTTTGGGTATCTCTATACTTCAATCAGTTGTAGCCCTAGCTGTGTGCCCCAAGAGAGCCACAAGCCTTGTCAATCTTAGATAGGGGTTTGGGAGGTTGATAGGAGGCCTCGGGACTTAATTTCTTAGATAGGGGACAATATCATTTCCCATTCCAGTAGCTAGTCAGAGGAAAGGTGTTAGAAGTAAGATTGTTGTGTGAGGAAGGAACCCTCATCAGTTTTCATTCCTACACTAGCCATTGATGTTTATATATGTGTAGATCTGCCTAAGAAAGGAAGGAACAACTAAAGAAAGGATCCATGAGAAATGGTAGAAGGATGTGACAATTGTCCATCAAACCCTCTCCAGGACTCCAACACACAGAAATTTTATCATCAATATTTGTCTTTCCAAAATTGCACCTTTTGGCATAGCTATGCATCTAAGTATAGTATCATGAGATCTTCTCATTGGAAAGGCATTTTGACCTTAAAAGTATTGTACTCTCCCTTTTTTGAACATTTGATATTAATAATTGAAGAATTGATTAAGGGTTTTCCCCATCTTGGATTTTTCCCTAGCTTGAGCCATATCTGTGTGTACTCTTGTCTTGGCTTGTCCTCTGCATCTATCTATTATATTTTTTCTTTAGTCACTGTCAATGTGATATTATGTTATTATGATAAGAAATGAGTTGGTAATCAGGCTAATGTGGAAAATTGAGGTAACTATCCCATTCAAAGAACATGTTAACCAAACTTAACATGGTATCAGAGCATAGGTAAGGACAAGCCCAAGAAAGGAGAAATCACTAAAATAAGGTTATTGCCAAGTATCCATGCATTCATTCCCTGCAAATATGAAGGTAAGGATTCAAGAAGATCTCTCAAATTAATTAGAAAGAGAGCGAAGGATGAAATTTATGAACCTGTGGGATAAATCGATGAAAAACCAATTAGATATTTTTTAAGGTAACACTCAGGTTCCTTTAACTTTATTTTGTGTAAGGGATTTTTGTTGGGCATTAATTCCTGATGGCTAGTGTCTGCATCCCTCTCTAAATAAGAAGTTGTCATTAAACTTGGGTATTGTTGGAAGGATGTTTCCAAGTTCCCAAGGAGGAAGCTCAATTCTCTGTTAAGGCAAAAATTCTGCAACTTGGCAAGTTCCCTGCGATCATGAAGTATTTTCATGCGGTAGCATGTGCTATTTTGGGCTGGGTATTTCGACCCTCCAAAGGATAGACCTTAGACCTACTCTTAGTTTCTAATGTTTGGATTTGTCAGTAGTATATTTAAGAACAAAGATGGTGGTCAAAGATATCTACTCATGCCTCTAAGAAACCTTGTGCAAGACCAGGTTATATCCAAGGCTACTTACATTCTAAGGATATGCAAGCTAAAAGAAACAAAAGGGACAAGGTTGTGTTAGATTGTTTCTAACAACATTTCAACCTTCATAACCTTTACTTGAATTGTTTCATCCTCTTTGATCAGTTCTGGAGCATTATATTTTCATCCCTTAAAGAAGAAAAATAGAGGCTCATTGATCATTTTTCGCATGTCCTAAGATCCACTATCACATCAAGGCACTCTTGTATTTTATTTGCAATATAGTCATTATTTGAAGACTTTGGTTGAGGAAGCATCTAGATCAATTCGACCCTTGATTCAGATTTAAACAAGAATGCAACAAAATACAAAGATAACCATATACACAAAGATGCAGCAGAAATAATGCTTCATACCAACCTCGTTGGGGACATGCAAAGAAAAACAGAGAAAAAGCAGACCGCTCTGCTACCACAGCAGAAATAATGCTTCATTTTATTAATGGAAAAATCTGAAATATTCTTACAACCAGAAATGGAAATAAACCAGCCAGGGTGATGGTAGCTTATCTCTGAGAAAAGATGTGGCAGCTACATGCCTTTGAACTGTGTTACAATGAGGCTTGAAGGCCTATTTATTGTTGAGAAACAATGGAAAACCCTTAACATTCCAAAACCTAACCCTAGAAGATGAAACGCCAAACTGTGGGCCCCGTTTGGGTAAATTGTTGCATCAACTTCCTGAGCTCATAACTTTGGCATACGATCTCCATTTGATGTGTACAATAGCTTGTTAGAAAGATCTACCTGAGCACTACCACTTTTGGATCCATGGACCCATGTTGCCCCCAAATTTCCCAAAAAACGTCGTTTAGGACCTCAAAACAGCTCCAAAAATTTAGGACCCAAAAGATTGCTATAAATAGTAAACTGTGCTAAAGTTTAGGAAACTGAAAAACTGAAAGAGACAGTTGTGGATGTCCAAATGGGATAGGTGGGTGGCCACCAACATCCACTGCATCATTCCTCCCCCCTTAGGAAGCAATGGTCCCCATTGCATTGAGTTACGCCCTTAGATGAGGAAGTTTTTGCTGAGCTGGGTCTCTAGTGAGCTGTTCTGCAATCTCTAATGTGTCCAGAAATGGTGGGAAGCATGGTCGACGACGGTCCATATTGAACACTTGGTGCAAGCGAAGGAATGGAGGAATGTTGTGCTTCAAATCATTGTTGCCCCCTTAGCCTTGGTGCTTGTGTAAGGACCATGTCAAAGTGGTTTGAGCTTCTAATGGGTTCTGGTAAGGCGTTCTCTCTGCAGAAATAATACTTCATTTCATTAATGTAAAATACTGAAATATGCTTACAAACAGTAATGGAAATAAACCAGTTAGGGCGATGGTAGCTTATCCCTGAGAAGAGATGTGGTGGCTACATGCCTTTGAACTATGTTGCAATGAGGCTTGAACGCCTATTTATTGTTGAGGAACAATGGAAAACCCTTAACATCCCAAAACCTAACCCTAGAAGATGAAAAGCTAAATTGTGGGCCCCGTTTGGGTAAATTGGTACATTAATTTGCTGGGGTCGTAACTTTGGCATTCGATCTCTCTTTGACGTGTAAAATAGCTCATTAGAAAGATCTATCCGAGCACTAACACTTTCGGATCCATGGTTCCATGTCGCCCCCAGATTTCCCAAAAAACGTCATTTAGGGCCTCAAAATGGCTCCAAAAGTTCAGGACCCGAAAGACTGCTAAAAATAGTAAATTGTGCTACAATTTAGGAAATTGAAAAACTAAAAGAGACAGTTTTGGGGGTCCAAATGGGATATGTGGGTGGCCACCAACATCCATTTGGATCAACCCTCCTAATCCTTTGAGTTATTTAGTAGCAACGTTAGACCGTTGATATCTTGTGAAGATAGACATCTATTAAGTGGCCGAAATTCTGTGACATTTTTTTTATTCAGACTCAGAGGATCCCCTTCATACTTAGAATCATTATTAAATGAAGATCTAATTAGACACTCAACCTAAGAACTTAATGTCCAAGCGTTCTATTAGATCATAAACCTTTGAAGAATTGAACGAATATGGTTCAGTATTGATTCTAAGAGACCAGTATGCGTAGAACTATGTGAAAGGCATTTGGTAAAGACAATATTTGCTTAATATTAATAAATACCTGGAATGGATGGGACGCATTTGTTAACAAACCTCATCATGGCCTTTGTTTCTATTTTGTATGCGACTGCCTTTTAAAGTGATAATGTGATAGAAAACTTCAGGCTGCTAACTCCATTGCCTATCAAGTGAAAGATTAGTTGCTTATATAAATAGTCCAAAAAATCTGATCAATATACATATCACATTGTGAGACAAATTAAAGACTAGAAATTATAAATTGGAAAGAAGGAGGTCAATTGGAGTCAGATGAAGTTGGTGGCCTCTCCATCAATATACGTATACCATTGTGAGAGAGCTTAAAGCCTAGAAATTAGAAGTTGGATAGAAGGATGTCAATTGGATCCCTATGAAGTTGGTGGCCAACCTTCATCAAAAAATTTCTTCCACAGTACAGATCAGTGCCATAAAAGGTGGAATAAAACAAAAATAACTCGAGACATATGAGGATCATTATTTGGAGGAACGATTATCTATTAACGCTATGGTATCATTAGTTAAATATCTAGTGATCAATAACAAATCTATGTTCTATCTAATTGTACATTTCTCTTTCACTTTCCTATTCTTGTCCATAAGTTCGTGCATGGCGACACCAAGTAACTTCTTCAAATTATTCACCAGCTATAGGTTTGAGAGGAATATTTATCAAAATTTGAAAAAAAAGGGCAGTGAAATTACTCACTATCCTTTGCAAAAATGAATCTTGAATTTAGCAACTACTAAGCTCCAATATAGTAAAGGCCATCAATTATACCCATGAAGGGATTATATTTCAGGGACGCTTATGGATAGTAAGACAGTAAGCCTGCATACCTTTTTGTGTGGTCTATTTTCAAACAAGGATATTACAAACAGTGGATCCTGTGATCAAGTGAAATAGTGCCAATTCCAATGATGAATCGAGTGACCGAGGAAAGTATGAACTATGATTGATCTTGGGTTATATGGTTCTGATATTATTGACATCAACTTAGTAGAGCTGAAGCATGGTTGTCACAATATCTTGGTAAAAATTGCAATAGAAAGAGAGCATAATAATTCAAGGTCAAAATTTAACAGGAATCTCCTAAAGTATGAATACCTAGAGTTGTTAGTCCAAGATAGAAATATGTAAAGGTTCTTGGATACCATCACTATGTGTGTCTCTATCATGTATATGGTATTAGCATCATTTATGCTCTCCTTCTAGTCTAGTATTTTGAACAATTTCTTTACAATCTTGTAGCTATGGTTTTGTTCACAATCGAAGTTGTGAACAAGACCGCTTATCTTTCAGAGAGTTGCCTATTAAGAAGAAGCTTCAATGGAATTCCAAAAACATATATTGCAGCACCTTAAATAAGAGTTACAGCTCCCCTAAAATCATAACCTCATCATAAGTATCATCTCTCATTTGAGAAGATCATTAGAAGATCACCTTAAGTGGGAGTCATAAAGTCCCTGAATTACTATTAGTTGCTCACATTCTCAATATTCAAAGGATCTATACAACTATTGATGATTCCTCTCATTTATAAATTATATTCCTTGATTCAAATAAATTTCATGTACAACTGCTCATTTAGATACCTTAATTGATCATAGGAATTTGTTGGGCTGATTATATGGGCAGATCTAAGTGGTGTACCACTTGAGGTCCTAATTTATATCTACAAAGTAGATGGATCTCATGATGAGCAAGTTGTCAAATGGAAACTTTGCACTTTGGAAAGAAAATCTTAGGCTTGTGATCTTCCTGAGCAAGAAGGAGTAATCAATATGTTTATTAAAAGATATATAATGTTGGGTGAAGCTATGAGGCTTCCATTAATTTTTAGATCATCAATATCATCACCGAGATGTAGTCTTAATTTTCAGAAAGCAGTCTGGCTCTCTCCCCTATATGAAGGGATCTTTGGATAAGATCAAACATTGAGCTCTGAGGGCTCTTGAAGACTTAGGGTACTTATTGAACTATGTGCAACTGTAAGGTGAGCCGTTCACCTTCCCCTATAGGCGCACAATGAACAGGATGAGTGGTTCACCTTCCCCTGTGACAAATGACATGTGTAAGATCACACATGTGTAATGTGAGTGGTTCACCTTCCCTTACTATTGATGGCATATGCATAGCATGAGTGGTTCACCTTCTCCTATGACATAGGAGCAGGATGAGTAGTTCACCTTCCCCTATATCATATGAGTAGGATGAGTGGTTCACCTTCTCCTGTGGATAGCCCAGTGAGAGATGTATATAGCGATCTATTGACATGTCGGTGGGATGTGGTTCATCCTTTCCCCACATGTAGGATGGTCAGTCCCTCTGATTGTTGGTTGACATGGAGGCGTGATGTGGTGATCCTTTCCCCATGAGCAGGATCCTTCCTACCATTGTTGGTTTTCATGCATGTAGGATGTGGTTCATCCTTTCCCTACTTGGTGCAAGAGCATTCAGCTCAGAGAAAATCATTATATTTTAGTAGACATAGGGGGTCTTGTGTTTTAAGTAATTTGGGTTTCTATGTTTTGAATTAATGTAATTATTTAGGATTTTGAGTGATTTTAATGAGAATAGGATTTAATTGAATATAGTGAGGAATATTTGTAAGTGTTCTCGAATGTAGGAGAACATGAGGGATTTATCATAATTGAAAGATGAGAGGATTTGAGGATTAATTGTAAAAATCAGATTAGGAGTTAGTTCATGATTTTCTGGATTAGAGAGGATCCTTAGGGATGAGGAAGAGATTTTAGGATTTTGTTGAGGAACACATGGATCTAAACTAGGAATTGATTTTAGAATCCATTTGTATAAATGTAAGCCTAAAAGGCAAAGATAGAGGTTAGATGTTTTAGATAGGCTGGATAGATAGCTAAAGTGTGTTTGTAAGCCTACGGGTAGAGTGTGAAGCAAAGGCCACTAATTAGAAGAATTAGGCAAGAAAGATAAAGCATTAATATGTAATCATTTGTTATATGTGTTGGTATACAAGAATTCGATTCATGAATGTATAATTGTGTGATTGAATATCGAATGATAAATTACATTGAATCAAATATTTTAATAACCTATATATGCAGGCGAAGTTCAGCAAATGCACAGAGACGAAGAGAGCGAGACAAAGGCTCATAATGGGTCGTTGATCCATTCGAAAGATCAAATTAATGCTCTAGAATGACAGTGATTTAAGAACTCACAAAGTTTAAGCTCAGGGGGGAGTCATAGTGGAACAATGAAAGACCTAGAATGATTAAAGAAACCTGAAACCATAGTGAGATACAGAAGAAATAGCAGAAAAAACCAAGTAAGAAAGGAGCGAAGAAGCAAAATGTTAATGCACTGTAGCTGTTGGATCTGTACGATCAACGACCAGGATTAAGTTGTAAAGAGTCGAGCAAAGTTATGACATATCACATCAGAGGAAAGTAATAGGAGAAATGAACCCTGACCTCAAACCTTGAGCGATTGCAATATGAAATCGAAGCATGAACCATTGGATCATATAATATGATCGATAGTGGAGGATTAATCACATTTTGTAGAGGTAGTAAACCCTGGCTTCAAGCTTTAAGCGATTGCGATCGCTGATTCAATCATCGAGGTGATCAAATTGCAACATTTAAAGGTTGTTTATCGACGGAGGAGTAATGTGACAAGCGATGGAGTAGACCCGATAAATAATTAAGTGTGGTTAATGGTATTTGAAGTCCGGAAAGATATGTTAATCACATACCAGGGGTGATAAGAGTCATGTGTTAATTTGATCCGCGGGACTATGGCGATTGTAATTAGTGATAAGGGAGATATTGGAAACTGTGTAAGGGCTTTAAAAAGTGTAGAAAATGTATGTTTTATGTATATTTCCCTTTTAAATGGTTTATAATAGAATAAAGCATGACATGAAGGTTTGATGGGTTAAGTATGAACCAACCAAAGGAAAGTTTGAGGTTTGGTGTATATATGTGGCTTTAAGGACTTAATAAAAGATTAATGAAGGTTTATAAAGGGTGATTAAGTCAGATAGAAAGGTGGTTCAATAAAGACTAGGCTATTGTAATGAATGATTCCATAGAGTTCAATAAAGGGGGCCTAAACCATTGATGGTTGAATATTTTGACATGATAGTGAGTTAAATTCCTGGGAAAAATATGATTATGCATTGTACATGCATACTGTGGGTGTAAGCAGGGGTAACCCTGCATCATTTTGTATTAAAACAAAATTGTAATTGAAAAAATTGGTGTTAAACAGAATAAAGAAATTCCATGTGAGAGAATTAAAACAAAGTTATGTGTTAAAGTGTATATGCAGGTAAGAGGGGATCAGATTCTAATATGACAAATAGAAGGTACATAGAGGTGATGTGTAGGAGATGCAAGAAATAGAGGACAATCCACTCAGAGTATAGGTGCGATGGTGGAATAAGATGACATAGAGATCTTGAAGGTGAGATGACATGTTTTTTTTAATTTGATTTGAAGATTGGAGAATATGTGGTTTTTATATTGTTGCACATGTAGTAGCATAAGGAAAACACCATGATGTTGCTCCTTGAGGAAAGTGGAGATTCACTCAAATGTGAACTTGAAGAATCCAATTGAAGGTTGGAAAAAGATGATAAGAGTATTATCAGAAGGAAAATTAGAAGCAAGGTTTTGAAAGCTTGGGAATGATCTTTGGCTTGAGTAACATTGATATGCAGGTGACAACATAAGGAGGTCAGAAGATTGCAGCAAGCCTAGACAAGAAGTGCTCAAATTGGTTCCAAAGGAAAGAACCAGAGAGATGCTAAAAGACTGAGCTCAAAGGAGAGAAGCTTAGTGAGGCATATGTAGCAAGGAGGAGACTTGTTACTCCACTGGTATTGCTATAGATTACAAAGGCAATTCCACAAAGGATGTGGGTAGAATTTCCAAGGTAATGAAGGAAGTTGGTAAGATTTTATAAGCGAAAGAAGAAGTGGTCAGAACCAAGTATTTCATGGTGATTGAAATACAAGAGGACAGCTGTGTTATTGAGAAGGTGCAAAGGAGTTGAAGCCTAGAAGGAGAAAATAATAGTGCTCAAAGGAGGTTCCAGAGATAGAGAACCAATTGCTTGCCAAAAGACCAAGTACAAAGGAAAGCTTGTTGAGGTAAGTGGCAGCAGGGAGGACTTGTTGTTGCAGAGGCTTCAGTGCAGCTCATAGTGAATGAGTGAGGAACTCATGAAGATGGAGAAGAATATGGCCACTGATAGTCATAGCAGAGGTTCTAAGGAATACCACAACAAAAGAAAGATGAAGAAAGAAAATTCCAAGGCAAATGGCAAGAGGATGAGTCAAGAGGAAATTGACAGAGAGATTGTTGAGATGAAAGAATAACTCGATGTATTGATAATTCTACTAGAGGAAAGTCAAAGACAAGGTTGGGTATTAAAGAAGAAGCCAGTGAAGTGGCATAATTTTTAGAGAAGGCTACAACAAAGGAAAGTAAGGTAGCTAATGGGAAAACCCAGAGAAGCTGAGTTTAGAATGGAAGTGTCCATTTGTGAACTAGAGAAGGGTGAAGTTATGGGTGAAGATGAAGACTTGGAGACTGAAACATCAAGTGATATCAAAGGATCACAAGATTTTAAATCTGACAATTTGTTTATGTTTGTAAGAGAATCATGTAAGGAAGGACAATTTGCTGATATTGCCATAAAGAAGGAAGAAGATAGACAAAATCTAAATTTTGTTTTAAAAGAAGAGGTAGAGAAGGATATCAGGCAGTCAAGTCAAGAACTTGATGAGATTCAGGAGAAGACCATCGAAATATTTCTACGTCATGTGAAGGACTTGGAAAAATAGGAGGAATTCATGATTGAATCATCAGATGAGATCATGAGGTCTTGTGGTTGTACAATTGACAGGTTGTGTATGAACGCAGGTATTGTAGAAGACAAACCATTTTATGGAAATGTATTGAATGAAGCTAAAAATTTCCAGGTAAAGTATGGTGATGACTGCCTTTCAAATGAAGGTCAAGTTGAGTTATTACATCAAAATGAGTTCATAAACTCCATGCTTAATGGAGGAAATATCTTCAGTAGGAATGAGACAGTTATCTCCTTTGATAAGGAATTTGTTGTTGGTAAGCATAACAAGGAATTGATTTTCTTAAATGATCAAAGGGAGAGTGATGGACATACATCTAAAACTATCAAAGAGATAGAGGATAAAAATTTTATTCTAATCGAGAATGAAGAAATAGTGTCAATAAGTTATGATTGTGACAAAGAAGAAGATAGTGCGGATTCTATATAACCTTTGGAAGAAATTCCAAGTGATATGGGAAATTTGTGGCAGGAGTTAAGTCTTTTGGAGAAAAGGCTGGAAGACCAAAAAGTAAGTGTTCAGGTTGTAAAATCAGAACTGGACGAGAATGAAGAAGTTCACTACATTGGACAGGGATAGAATCCCTTTATATAAATGTAAGCCTAAAAGGTAAAGACAGAGGTTAGATATTTTAGATAGGCTAGATAGATAGCTAAAGTGTGTTTGTAAGCCTATGGGCAGAGTGTGAAGTAGAGGCCATTAATTAAAGAATCATGCTAGAAAGACAGGGCCTTAATATGTAATCATTTGTTACATGTGTTGATATACAAGAATTCGATCCATGACTGTATAATTGTGTGATTGAATATCGAATGATAAATTACAATGAATTAGAGATTTTAATAACCTATATATGCAGGTGGAGTTTAGTGAATGCACAGAGAGGAAGAGAGTGAGATAGAGGCTTGTAATGGGCCATTTATCCATTAGAAGGATCAAATCAATGCTCTAAAATGACAGTGATTTAAGAACTCACAGATTTTAAGCTCAGGAGGGAGTCACACTAGAATAGTGGAAGACCTAGAATCATTGGAGAAACCAGAAACCACAGTGAAATACTGAAGAAATAGTAGAAAAAAACAAGTAAGAAAGGAGCCAAAAAGTGAAACGTTAATGCATAGTAGCTGTTAGATATTTATGATCAATAGCCAGGATTTAGTCATAAAAAATGGTGCGGAGTTATCACATATTGCATCAGAGGAAAGCAATAGGAGTAATGAACCCTGGCCTCAAACCTTGAGCGATTACAATATGCGATCAAGCTGTGAACCATTGGATCATATACTCTGATCAATGGTGGAGTTAATTTCACTTCATAAACGTAATAAAACTCGGCTTCAAGCTTTAAGAGACTGCAATCACCGATGTGATCATCAGAGTGATCGCATCGCAACATTTAAAGGTGCTTTATCGACGGAGGAGTAAAGTGACAAGTGATGGAGTAGACTCGATAAGTAATTAAGCCTGGTTAATGGTATTTGAAGTCTGGAAGGATATGTTAATCGCATATCGAGGGTGATAAGAGTCATGTGTTAATGTGACCCCTGGGACTATGGTGATTGCGACTAGCGATAAGGGAGATCTCAGAAACTGTGCAAGGGCTTTAAAAATTTCAAAAAATGTATGTTTGATGTATATTTCCCTTTTAAAGGGTTTATAATATAATAGAGTGTGATATGAAGGTTTTATGGATTAAGTCCAAACCAACCAAAGGAATGAATGAGGTTTGATGTATATATGCGGCTTTAAGAACTTAATAAAATATTAACGAAGGTTTATAAGGGGTGATTAAGTCCGATAGAAAGGTGGTTTAATAAAGACTGGGCTATTATAATGAATGATTTTGTAGAGTTCAATAAAGGGGACCTAAACCATTGATGGTTGAAGATTTTGACTCGATAGTGAGTTAAAATTCCTGGGACAAATATGATTATGCATTGTACATGCATACTGTGGGTGTAAACAGTAGTAATCGTGTGTCACTACTCTTGGTGTTTGACATGTGTGTAGGATGCAATTTGCCATTTCCCTATGTATGATTATGATGTGTGATTGTAAGATGTGTTTTGTCCTTTCCCTACGTGTGGTTGTGAGCAAGATGTGATATATTTTTTCCCTATTATTGATTCAATATCATCCTGCCCATGTAGTCCAAGACACATGGGAAGTACCTCTGATCTGCCTAATGAGTTGGGAAAAGTGGTTAGGGACCATAGCACTACCGATGGATGTGTCGGGTATTCTTGTACTCCCTATGACTAGGATGCTTGGTGTTCTTCAACTTGATCTGTGATCAAGTCTAATTGGGGTTTTACCTCTAGATTGATTTTTTGTTAGTGGAGAGTGGTAAGGTCTTGTGACTCACTCTCAATTTATTCTTCTTTATTATTCATATTAGTGTTCAGAAAAGAAGATCATAGCAAAGTTGAGATACTCAGATGATTCATGATGGCATGATGATCAGTGACATAGTTGTTGCTTTGACAAGTGTGATTCTCCCTAGTTGAGAGGGAGTGCTAAAATTGGAAACTAGGGCCAAATCCCACTTTGGAAAACTCCTTTGAGGAATATACTTGTGGCATTGAATTTCTCTTTTCGAGAGGACCAAAATTGACCTAAAGATCCTCAAATTTGGTTAAGGAGAAGTGTGATATTGAATTTATGTAAAATTAACAACGTCAACCTCCTATATGTCGGCTCAATAAACCCAAGAGTTATGTCTCTTCAACCACATTGAATTGTATATATAAATGAGAATTCTCCCTCATTTTAGACATAACAACTCACTCGAAAATATGTCTAAGGCAGCTGCAGGTCTAAGGAAGGATTATTGATGGGTTATATTCTACTCTAGGGATGAGTCTCTCCAATTTGGACAATTGCAGGTCTGAGGAAGGTTCGTTTCTGAGTTATTCTCTACATAATGGTCTAGTCCCCTGAAATAATCAGCCGCGGATTTTTCAGGAATATTTCTATGGGTATCTATATGTCACCATCAAGGTCAAATCACAGCAGGAGGAAGCACACATCATAGGAGCTTTTTTAATGGTTTGGGCTCATTATGTTTGGAACAGGCCACAACTCTAGCTGTGTGCTCCAGGAGAGATGCATGCCTTTTCAATCTTAGACAAGGGTTTTCAAGGTTGATAAAAGGTCGAAGGACTTAATTTCCTGGACAGGGGACAATATCATTGCCCATTCCAGCAAATAGTCAGAGGAAAGTTGTTAAAAGGAAGGTCATTGTGTGAAGGAGGAACACTCATGAGTTATCATTCCTACACTAGCCATTAAAGTTTATACATGTGGAGATATGCCTAAGAGAGGGAGGTCATAGCTGAAGAAAGGATCCATGAGAAATGGAAGAAGGATGTCACCATTTTACATCAAACCCTCCCTAGGACTGCAGAATGTAAAAATTTCATCATCAATATTTTTCTTTCCAAAACTTTTGCACCTTTCAGTACAACTATGCATCTAACCGTAGTATCATGAGATATTCTCATTGGAAGGAAATTTTGACCTTAAAAGTATTGTAGTCTCCCTCTATTGAACATTTGATATTAAGAATGGAAGAATTGATTAAGGGCTTTCCCCATCTTGGGGGTTTTCCTTGGCTTCAGCCATATCTGTGTGTACCCTTGTCTTGGCTTGTCCTTTGCATCTATCTTTGATGTTCTTTCTTTAGTTATTGTCAATGTGATATTATGATAAGAAATTAATTGATAATCGAGCTAATGTGAAAAACTGAAGTAATTGTCTAATGCAAAGAACATGTTAACCAAACTTAACAGTATCCCAATGGTTTCAATGTTGACAAAAGATTTTTTACTGCACTTCTACTACAATATTTCTTTTTGTATTGATAAGGTTTGTAGCTATGCATGTTGAAAGAAAACAAAACTAATCTATAATGTGAGAGTGTTCTTACCTCTTATTTCAAATTCCTTATTGGGAGCAGCATAGTCAGAAAATTACAAACAAACAAACAAAAAAAAAAACTTTAAAGCATTGAGTTTGTTGCGGGGCTAGCTCTCTCTCTCTCTCTCTCTCTCTCTCTCTCTCTCTCTCTCTCTCT
>APFE030964623.1:27780-41510 GCA_000404065.3 Pinus taeda | reverse complement strand
TTTAGAAGCTTTGTCATACCGTTAGAGCTAATTATCTTTCCCAGTTTCCCTGAAATACCCCTTAAGTCAACTTCCTTTCCTTCCACATAAAATTTCATGAAAATTTCTTGAAAATTAAAAGCTATTGTACCCAAGGATTGTAGCCATTGGACTCCTAGTACAACATCGGAACCTCCCATTGGAATGGAAAGCAATGGGCTAGTCAATACATATTCTCCCATTGATAGCTTGATATTATGGCACTTTCCAAAGAAAGTTATTGTTCCTCCATTTGCAACCATCACTTGACACTCTGGTGCTAGATATAAGGAGCAATTCAATTCTTTGCTATCTTATAATCAATAAAATTGTGGGTACTTCCTGAATCAATCAACATTATTACCTTTTTCTTCTTGATTTGTGCTTCTATCATGATGGTTTGAGGAGTGGTAATTCCAGCCAATGCATTACAAGATATGGTTGGATTCATTTCTTCTTTATCTAGGCTTTGTTCTTGGAGTATATCCTCTTCTTTTGACTATTCTTGCTCCTTTTCTTCTTCCTCTTCGCAATCTATGTAGAATAATTTCTTCTCAGCACACTTATGACCTCTAGTGTACTTGCCATCGCAACTGTAACAAAGCCCTTTTTCTCTTTTTTCTTCCAATTGTTGTGGTTTCAACCTTATAGGTTGTGCAAGACTAGGAGCAACAACACTTCCTTCTTTATAGTTGTGGGTGGTATGCTTCCTGGTTACCATAATTTTGCTTTCCATTTTTCTTGCTAACCTGAATGCCTTCTCTAATGAATGAAGTTCCCAAAGGTGAACATCATGTTGGATATTATCCTTTAGAGTCCCTATGAACACATCAACCCTATGCTCCAATGGAATATTTTTTACCCTTATGTTCAATTTTTGGAACTCCTCAATGTGCTCCATTATTGAACCATTTTGTTTGAGACTTATTAATTGGCTAAAAAAAGTGTTGCTTTTTGTATCCTCATAATGTGCGGTCAATTCTTCCATAAAAATTTCCCAAGTGATAATTTGTTTACGAGAGCAAAGCCATTGATACCATACAAACTGGTTTGGTTCCAAATATAAATTTTCAATACGTACCTTTTGTGTGTTTTGCACATTATTGAAATTGAAAAATTGCTCCATATGTAATATCCATGTTCCGGGATCCTTGGCATCAAACTTCCTCATACCGATTTTTGGAATATGGTGGGTCTTCAATCCCACATTAGAGTCTATGAAATCATGATTACCATTTCCTTTGTTTGCATCATAATTTTCCTTTACAACCTTTTCACCATTAGTAAGTATTTCCTGTAGAAAATTTGTCAAATCTGTCTTCAAATCTGCCATGTCGTCTCAAGTCTGTCTTCAAATCTGCCATGTCTCTATTCAAATATGTCCTCAAATCTATCTTCAAATCGTCCATCTTAGCTTCCATGTGCTTTATCTTAGATTCCACGTGATTTATCTTAGCTTCTATTATCTTTTCTGAGCGTGACATTTGTTGCACTTGTTCTTGTAATTTTGATATATCATGTAAAATTTCTTCCTCTTCTTCATGAGTCATGTTAGAGCTTACAGGTTGCTTACTAGGTGTTTGCATTTTCTTTTCTTGGGGCATCAGTTACTGATAATAATGCTCTACTATTCCCTTTGAATTCTCAAAAAAAAAATCAAACCAATCTTAAGCAAAAGTTTAGAAGAATCTACACACCTTTTTTCACTTTGTAGGAGCTCGATATTGCCTCTGATGTATCTCTGTACTTTTGATTCATCTAGTTATAGAATTGCAACCTGCACTATCCCTCTATGTACTCTTTCCAATGCCACCAGTCTGATCCAAATTGGATTCTCCAATGAAGAGTCATACAAAATCTCCCACAGTGACCTCATTATAGACTAGTTCAGTAGAGCTAACTTGTACGATGTGCCAAAAGTCATTGTTTCAACCTTTGGCTCTGAAAAATATATATAAGAAACTACAGTCCATCCTATTTCTATACCTTCTTATGAAATTTCAATCCGATGCTCAGAGAGAAAGCTATGACGATTTTCACCAGGTCACCTACTTGGAATGTAATTCAGGAGTCTGCAAAAAAACCAACTTCCTCATATCATATCTCCACAAATTTAGCCCGAAAAGCTCTAAAATTCAGACCTGGGATTTAATGTGATTTCTTCTCAAATGGATTTTTTTTTTTTTATCTTCTGAAACATCACAGAAACAAATTTATATCAAAAATTCCACGATGAACTATTTGGAGCAGCGAAACCCTAGAATCCAAAGCTCTGATACCAAATGTTATGAAACCAGCTCAAGAAAAGATAGAAAAGATAGATCAACGACTTAGAATTCAGCCTCTTGAGGGGGCAACCTCTTTAATTACATAAATGAAAAATTTGAATGATTCAAATGAACAAAACACCTTTCTATATATAGAGTCAAGGAGTCACAAATATAAGATAAAAGACTAACAACAATATATAAAGGCCCAAAATAAACAATAGAGGGATTCTATGGGACATTAGTAATAACAATATGGGGATATAGGGGCACAACAATATTAATAAGGGATTCAAAACACTAGTATTATAGGACCCAACACTCTCCCTCTCTCTCTTCTCTCTCTATTAATATAATATTATTATATACTTTGTAATTACACAAATTTGTTTCATAGGTTTGACTACTTGGTGATTTTGATCTATTATACTTGTTATATTATATAAAACATTGCTTCTGCTTCCATTACTAGCTAAAAAAAATGTTTTGGTTCCTGATGTGGTACATGCTGGCTAGAAAAGTCCTATCACCAAGATTTTGTTAGTTCTAACGACATGGAACATTCTCCTCCCAGCAGAAATGACTTGGAAATTAGTTTTTTTTGGAAGGATTCCCATCATGAGATAAGCATGCTAACCAAGTGCAAATACTAGGGTCAATTTTAAACATGGTGTAAGAGCAAGGCCCAGAAATTGATTGGCAGTGACTAGGAGATCTAATCCAAAGTGAGACTTGAAGAGAGGTGTTGGATCATTGCAACATTGGCCCATAAATGAAATTCATAAGCCCTTAAATGTATCAAAATCCCCATGGTTCTGAAAGAAAATTCATAGACCACCTTCTTCGAGTTTTCAACTTCATTAAACCTTAAAAACCCTAAACAAACAAACAAATATGCAATAATAAATATAACAAAAGGCTTTAATTTCAATGACCAATTGAGAATTCTTCCTTCATTCTTCATAAATCTCGACCTCTCCTTCGTCGATCTAGGCCTGGACATCCTTAGGATCAATTCCATCCACCATGCAGGTAATGGAGAGGCATGTGCCCAGAATCGCCTTCGTCATCCTAAACTATTCCTTCGCCATGTGCCTCAGCCTCATAACCCTAGTGATTTCAATGAGCTTTGCCATTAAAAGCTTGTCTTGCCACCTTGATCCTCTCTTGATGAGGGATGTAACGCAGATCATAGGAATGTTCATTCGTTGTCTATACTTCTAATGACTTCGGTTGATGAACCCTACTCTCTAATACATGCCCTTATGTGCTAAATTTATTGGTTCCACCCCATGATTTATTACTAATGAAAGCTATCTTGTAGGCATCACCTGACCTATCCTATGAATATAGGACAAGAAAACACAACAATAGGAAAAGAAAAATAAGAAACACCAAGACATCAATAGGAAAAGAAAAGATCATTAGTCAGGTAGCGACATTAGCAAGACAGAAAGGACCAAAGACCAAAGGGACTTGTTATTATTATGCTTCCACTACCACCTGGCTCATGAATTCACTAGCTAAACCAAAGGAAAACCACCTTGCGATTCTTCCACTACCACTTGACCCATTAAATCACTAGTTAATCCAAAGGAAAACCACCTTTTGATTCATAAGAAGGGGGGCATATTCCTTGTAGAACCATAGTTTTAAAGCCCAGACTCATAATTTGACTGTGCCACCTATCAACTTGAGTTTCGACTCGGTTTTTTGAAGAAATAAATACAATAATTAAATTTTAATGGAAAGAATATTTTGAGATTCCAGACCATTAGAGACAAAATATGCAAATCCTTATCATATATATACTAGGTGAGGCTAAATATATCAAAATGGTACCAAGTACATATCAAAATACATTCAGTGAGTTCAATGCAAATTCAATCAACTATTGCAAAGCATTTGCTTCACTATTTGAAGGGAACATTTCATTATCGGTTAAGGTATTTTGAGGATGGAAAATTGACGTTGCATAGCTTTGTGGATTCAAAATAGCAAGGTGATGCTAGTGCTAGGAAGAGCAGTTCAATGTTTCCTTTCAACTTTGGGTCCTAAGTATGATATCCTAGATCAATTGGAAGCAAGAAACAATGGAATTCATCTGATGGCGCCAATGGTTTTAAGTATTACGACAATCAGAGTTTCTCAACTCTATACAAATACAATACTTCATGATCACTCTAAGCATATCGACATTTGGTACCATTTCCTGGCACATAGGTTCAAGAAGGGAGTAGTGGTTCTTGAGTATGTTTCCTTGAATTTGCACGTTGTACACATTTTGACTAAGTCCCTATCAAAGGAGAAGATCAAGATGTTTATGGAGAGACTAGGCTTAGTGGAGACCAACTTCTCACAAAGAGGTAGTGTTACACATCGTTACCTTCTTTTCTCATAAGTTAATTCTCCTTCCTCATAACATAAGAATGATAGTATGTCCATACTAGGGAGAAGAAAATTCCTACCATTTAGATGTAAGAAGAGTATTTATGGCCGATGGATTTAAACACACCACTAGTTTACTTTGGGACAAGTTATGTTGTTTACATTACATGGTATAGTGAAATAGATAATATATATATATATATATTATATAATATATATATATATAACTTTTAATGTATTTAAAATAAGATAGAGATTATATAAATAATTGAGCAAGTGCTAATACCCAAGGCCAACAAAAACATTCTACAACAAATACCTACATATTATCGAAATTACCAATATGACACTCTAAGAATATTTCAATTACCTACACAATAGTTTATTTCAATTACTAATACTATTTAATTATATTCACATACTATAGTTAGTAGTCTACACTTGAGAGAAACTCATCTCCAACCAACTTAGACTTCTCTAACTACGAGACATATGAGAGCTTGCCACCAGGTAACCTTAATAAAAAAGATATTCTAGAAGTATTTAATGAAATTCCTTCAATAAGAAAGCTTGCGTTCTCATTACCCGGACTAAAAAAAACCAACCTCTCCACAACATCATTATCTCCAACAAATTAAAGCCATAGATTAGAAGAAGGTAGGAAAGTCAGGCTCAAATAACCTTTGGAGCAGAGTAAAATAGGAAGGAAAACCTTAGTACATGCTATTGAAGATATCAGTTCTTGTACAACATAATTTAAATGCTCAAAAAAAAAGTTTCTATGCATTGAGCCTCTTACAAATTATGAAATAGGCTAACAACCTAATAAATATCATCCTCTCTTTAACCATTGGGATTCTCATATAAGGCTAGATTTCCAGAATATATGAGTGCTTGTTCCAAGTTTTTTCTTCTTATCATACCTTTCTGCTGCATGAAAGGAAATACATATACCAGTAAGAATAATGAATAGGATGTGAATATCTTAATGCAACAGAATCAAAATGGAAAACATGGACTTGGCATCTCTGAACCAAAGATTCAGTTGGCATGAACTTTTCTCAACATCTATGGTGATATTAAATGCCACACAAGAAAAAAATAAAAATGTAAAATAAAGTGAACATATTAAAGGGCATTGAAATTTTAGTTGTGATGAACTTAACTCTATAATAGTAATAAATACTAAAATTTTTAATTTCATGTATGTTGTATGCCGAGAGAAATTTACTTCGATTTTTCACATTAACTCAATATGAATTCGAGATTAGCAATCACATTTAGAATGATAGTAAAATGTAGATAGAACATAAACATAAATCATAAAATACAAGCCAAGACAAGAGGACAGAAGATGTGGTGCTAACCAAGGACAAACCCCAATGTGGGGAAACTGTTGATAAATTCTTCTTATTTTCTTCAGTAGTTCAACAGAGAGAGAGGTAGATAATACATATACATTACAAGTAAACACTTTGAATCATCAAAATATGAGCAGAGATCTTCTCTAAGAAGATGACAATGAGGCGTGAGATATGAACTCAAGTGATTCCAGCACCATACTTTGCCTATCACTATGTTGCACCATGATGCACCATCATTGTGCTACACCTCATCATCATGTTGCACCTGACATTGTGTTGAACCCAATGATTAAGCTGCTCTCATCACTATGTTGCTCCCATGACTGAGTAGTACCCTATCATCATGTTGTACCCATCATCTACAAGTTGTTGCAATGCATCATGCTTTTGCTATACATCCA
Source organism: Pinus taeda (assembly GCA_000404065.3). Lineage (NCBI taxonomy): Eukaryota > Viridiplantae > Streptophyta > Pinopsida > Pinales > Pinaceae > Pinus > Pinus taeda. The sequence goes on along the minus strand of APFE030964623.1, from coordinate 35,072 downwards.
TGCCTATCGTCACCATGTTGTAGCATTGTACTGCACCATATTGCACCATATTGCACCATGTTGCACCCATCCTTATTGTCACATATGCTGCAAACTGTAATACATCATGTTTTTGTAATACTTATACTCTTGCTGCAAATGCATACCATCCTTAGCTACCTTCTATGGCCTTCAACCTAGTAGAGAATCTAGGTTATATTTAGCTACGTAGCCCTCTAATCTAATGAGAGCTACTCCCAACTGAACCTCATCAAAACTTAGAAGAGTAATCTAGACATGACTGCTGATGAGGGCATATTCTCATCTGAGATTGGGGCCTCTTTAGGCCTCCTTACTATGGCTTCCACACCTTCCTTTTAAGATTGTCCCTGTCATGTCAAATTAGGAATCATATAGTTGTGGTATGATAGTGGTTAGGGCACTCTTGGATATAGTTCATTTTGACTACATCTAGATCTATTTAAGACCTCCTCTCTATAGCGTGTGTGACTCCATCTCTTACTACTTAGAACCCTTAATGACTACATATTATATCTACTAGGAGGCTTGTGGTTAGGACAACATGGAGCCCTTCTTTTACCACGAAATAAGGCCATCATTTAGAGTGCTACACAGAACTATGGCTAGGTCTCTTTTAGACCAGCGTGTAGACATATCCTTACTCTGTATTAGGGTTGTCCTCCTTCATGAATGCGTTAGACCTTTTGATGACTGTGATAAAATTATCTCCATAGGGATGTTAGGCCTTTATTGATCCACAACCATGACTCTTCTAGGAAAGAGCTTAGGTCTCTCTTAGTTTAGGTAATGACAACATTAGCACCCTTGTTCCATGACTACGTATATGAGGATTCATTTTTAGGGCTTTATTTCCATGCCAGTGTAGGTGTTTCTTTATGACAACAATAAGGATTCTTCCATGGCTACATTAGGCTTCTCCATTAGGGAAGTGTAGATCCTTCTCCATCATAGCTTCTAGGGCATCTTGTATTAGGACAGTGTATCACCTAGGGCACTCCCTCTAGATCTAATCTTCATCAAACCGAAAACAGAATGAAGACATATCACATGAGTGTGTGTGTGATACATGACTTAAAGTCCTCTTCTATTTATACTAAAATGTGTGGGATAAGTGGGGGCAATTTGGTTGCTGACCAAACTTGACGAATTGTCCCAAAACACAAATAAATTCATATCTCCATGAATACATGTTGAAATCAGATGATCTTTAGATCAATCCTACACCTCTCCACAAGAGGAGTCTATGCAAAATACCAATTTCCATAGATAAGAAGACCCATATGGAGTTTGGCCCTAGTTTCCAATTTTAGCAAGGCTAAACTATAACCAAGGGTAGTAAGTAGTCTCATGTATGGGGCTAAGGCTAGATGCTACTTGAAAGCTCATGATCCATTGTTGTAGCCTCAATAATGATAGTAGAATATAATAGCTTTCTTGCAAATATTAACTTGGTTGAAACCACCTTTTGGTCTTGGAGTATGAACTAAAACTTTCTTTGATTGGCTAGGAGCTTAATTTTTTTCAAATGTAAGGAAGCAAATTAACCATCCAAAACTCAAAGGAATTTGGAAAATGTGGGAATCTATCCCCTTATGGACGACTAGTGGATTATTTTATGGGGCCAAATTGTTTGCATAAGATGATGTTGCTACACGAAAATGTCTTCAGATTGTATCATACATAATTTTTTTTTTTTTTGTTTTAGATAATTTTGTAACTATGATATCGAATTAAAGCTAGCAAATCAATCCATGTGTTAATCACACCATAACATTTTACATATACTAGCAACCTCATTACCTCAGTACACTGGGTAATGTCTCACTTGGAGAGTGGGAAGAGACTTCGAAGCCAAGCGAATATTTCATATCATTCCAAGACATTCCTTTCATCCACTAATGAGCATAAAATGTTTTTATTTTATATAATTTTATAACTGTGATATCAAATTAAACTAGCAAACCAATTCATGAGTTAATCACATCATGACATTTTTCATATACCAGCAACCTCATTATGTCAGTCCATTGGGTAATGTGTCGCTTGGCTAGTGGGAAGAGAGCTAAGGCATGTTTCCAATCATTCTAAGACATTCCATCCATGCACTACTGAGCAAGGCATTGTGGCAATGGAAACCATTCTAGTAATGTCAATATTCAATAAGAAGAACCTATAAGGATAGATATCAACTATTGCATAGGTAAATATATATGAATCACCATATGAAACAATTCTTAGAACCAAATTGAAATTAATTAATAAATGACAATTGCACTGAACAACAAATTAACTGGCCAAACCTTATCAAATTGGTGTGGATACTAATAAACACGTCAATTTTCAAACTTGATCCTTGAAATATAAAAAACTTGGTGAATTAAGCTACAAAGGGATCCCATGTACCATGAGTAAGGAGAAACATACATCGTCTCCAACATGTCAACAATACTCTCAACAATCTAAGGGTTTGGGAGGCTAACCTCATCTCTAGGCTAGAAAATATATAAAAGAAAAGGGGAGGGAAACCACTAGCTCGAATATTGATGGCTAGGATTCAACCATTAATAAACCAAAGCCTTATTTTACTAGCTAGGGCCAACTTATATAAACCATGATGATCCACCATACAATGTTGTCCTCTACTCATCGCTGTCAAATGTTTCCCACCATATGTTTATTCTTAGGCCACTGCATTTGTGGTGCACTATTTTTTGTATTAAAAACATGCACATGAGGGGTTATATCAACCAATTTCTGGCAATTTTATTGAGTATTTGGATATTCAAGAAAGTCCTTAATTTGACCCCCCCTAGGTAAGTTGCACTAGCCTATCAACAAGTTTACTATGGATTTCATGCGTAAGTCCCTAATTTGACAGCTGATGAGGGCATATTCAAATATGAGATTTGGGCCTCTTTAGGCCTCATTACTGCGTCTTCCATACCTTCCTTTTGACATTGTCTTTGTCATGTCAAATTAGGAATCATATAGTTGTGGTATGATAGTGGTTAGGGCACTCTTGGATATAGTTCCTTTTGACTGCATCTAGATCTATTTAAGACATTCTCTCTATAGCGTATGTGACACCATCTCTTACTGCTTAGAGCCCTTAATGACTACGTATTATATCTACTAGGAGGCCTGTGGTTAGGACAACATGGAGCCCTTCTTTTAGCATAGAATAAGGTCATCATTTAGAGTGCTACACAGAACTATGGCTAGGTCTCTTTTAGACCAGCGTGTAGACATCTCCTTACTCTGTGTTAGGGTTGTCCTCCTTCATGAATGCATTAGACATTTTGATGACTGTGATAAGGTCATCTCCATGGGGATGTTAGGCCTTTATTGATCCACAACCATCACTCTTCTAGGATAGAGCTTAGGTCTGTCTTTGTTTAGGTAATGACAACATTAGCACCCTTGTTCCATGACTACATATATGAGGATTCAGCGTTAGGGCTTTATTTCCATGCCAGTGTAGGTGTTTATTTATCACAACAGTAAGGATTCTTCCATGGATACATTAGGCTTGTCCATTAGGGAAGTGTAAAGCCTTCTCCATCATAGCTTCTAGGGCATCTTGTATTAGGACAGTGTATCCCATAGGGCACTCCCTCTAGATCTAATCTTCATCAAACCCAAAATAGAATGAAGAGAGATCACAAGAGTGTGTGTGTGATACATGACTTAAAGTCCTCTTCTATTTATACTAAAATGTGTAGGATAAGTGGAGGCAATTTGGTTGCGTACCAACCTTGATGAATTGTCCCATAACACAAATAAATTCATATCTCCATAAATACATGTCGAAATCAGATAATCTTTAGATCAATCCTACACTCCTCCATGAGAGGAATCCAAGAAAAATATCAACTACCATAGATAAGAAGACCCATATGGAGTTTGGCCCTAGTTTCCAATTTTAGCAAAAATGCTGCTAGAGATGAGGCTAAATTACAACCAAGCGTAGTAACTAGTCTCATGTATGGGGCTAAGGCTAGATGCTACTTGAAAGCTCATGATCCATTATTGTAGCCTCAATAATGATAGTAGAATATAATAGCTCTCTTGCAAATATTAACTTGGTTGAAACCACCTTTTGGTCTTGGAGTATGAACTAAAACTTTCTTTGATTGGCTAGGAACTTACTTCTTTTTAAATGTAAGGAAACAAATTAACAAACCAAAACTCAAAGGAATTTGGAAAATGTGGGAATCTATCCCCTTATGGACCACTAGTGGATTATTTTATGGGACCAATTTGTTTGCGTAAGATGATGTTGCTGCACAAAAATTTCTTTAGATTGTGTCATACATAATTTTTTTTTATTTTAGATAATTCTGTAACTATGACATCAAATTAAAGCTAGAAAATCAATCCATGTGTTAATCACACCATAACATTTTACATATACCAACAACCTCATTACCTCAGTGCATTAGGTAATATCTCCCTTGGAGAGTGGGAGGAGACTCGAGAGCCAAGGGAATCTTTCAAATCATTCAAAGACATTCCATTCATGCAATAATGAGCATACAATGTTTTTATTTTATATAATTTTATAACTGTGATATCAAATTGAACTAGTAAACCAATTCATGAGTTAATCACATCATGACATTTTTCATATACCAACAACCTCATTATATCAGTCCATTAGGTAATGTGTCCCTTGGCTAGTGGGAAGAGAGTCAAGGCATCTTTCCAATCATTCCAAGACATTGCATCCATGCACTACTGAGCAAGGCATTGTGGCAATGACAACCATTCTAGTAATGTCAATATTCAATAGGAAGAACCTGTAAGGATACATATCAACTATTTCATAGGTAAATATAAATGGATCACCATATGAAACAATTCTTAGAACCAAAGTTGAAATTAATTAATAAATGACAATTGCATTGAACAACAAATTAACTGGCCAAACCTTATCAAATTGGTGTGGATACTAATAAACACGTCAATTTTCAAACTTGATCCTTGAAATATAAAAAACTTGGTGAATTAAGCTACAAAGGGATCCCATGTACCATGAGTAAGGAGCAACCTACATCATCTCCAACATGTCCACACTACTCTCAACAATCTAAGGGTTTGGGAGGCTAACCTCATCTCTAGGCTAGAAAATATATAAAAGAAAAGGGGACGGAAACCATTGGCTCCCTAACGAGCAAACATTTGGCTCCAACATTGATGGCTAGGAGTCAATCATTAATAAACCAAAGCCTTATTTTACTATCTAGGGCCAACTTATATAAACCATGAAGATCCACCATACAATTTTGTCCTCTACTCATCACTGCCAAATTTTCCCCACCATATGTTTATTCTTAGGCCACTGCATTTGTGGTGCACTATTTTTTGTATTAAATACATGCACACGAGGGGTTATAACAACCAATTGTTTGCAATGTTATTCAGTATTTGGATATTCAAGAAAGTCCCTAATTTGACTCCCCCTAGGTAGGTTCTACTAGCATGTCAACAAGTTTACTATGGATTTCATGTGTAAGTGTTACGAAGCATCTTGTGGGTTTCCTCGTGAATTTTTCTTTGAGAAAATGGAAAAAATAATATATATATATATATATGGAATCAACACTCATAAATTTAGCTTTATAGATACTCCATGATGATATACAACACTAAATGATAACCTTTCCACACACTTGTTTGTCACACATATAGAGGGACATCAACAAGGTAGCAAATGGCTTTCAAAGAGGCATTGGGACAGGAGCGGGGTGTTTCGAACAGTTCAGTTTCTCAGCATGGGCATGCAAATGATTTCATTAATGAACCTTAACTATAAAATTATCTACAAACAAATACTCTGACTTCTACAATTATGTACTTTTGTTTTTTAATGCCATGAAAAGTTTAGTTTACTTTTTTGATATAGCTCACATGTTCTGTGATAATCGATAGCTTTCAGAGCCTACTTTTGGAAGGTCTAATATATGTCCTTTTAATTCAAGGAACAACTTTTTCATTTTCTAATTATCTCACTGATATGTAAGCCATGTATGCAAAGTTTTCATGAGCCAAATTTGAGACCTCTCACTCAAAGTTAGGGAGGTTACAGATTCAACTATGTTGATTCTCTAACAATTAAGTACCTTAATTAGGGTCATTGCTTTACCGAATTAACCATCCATGGATCATGGAAATGCACTAGCATGGTTTTCGATGAGGTGTTCTCCTAAGAAAAAGATACTCATGAGGTTTCTTTAGAAAAAATGGTTGAACCCAGGTGGTTGTATAAAATGAGGCATGTGGCTAACAAGAGAAGATAAAAGTATAATGTCATATTCATTGGCTGAATATTCTTAGAAGGAGAGGTTACCTGTAGTATTTGGTGAATAACAAAGGTCATATTTCATTTTTTCTTTGTATAAATACATTGAGATAGTTCAAGGAAAATTCACTCAACTACAGCAAAGCACTTGCTTCACTATTTGAAGGACACTTTTCATTATCAGTTAAGGTATGTTCAGGATGGAAAATTGACATTGCATAGCTTTGTGGTTTCAAAATAGCGAGGTGATGCTAGGGCTAGGAAGAGCAGTTCAAGGTTTTGTTTCAACTTGGGGTCCCAAGTATGATATCCTAGATCAGTTGGAAGCAAATAACATTAGCATTCATGTGTTGGAGCCAATGGTTTTAATAATTACGACAATAAAAGTTTCTCGACTCTCTACAAATCCAGTAATTCATGACCACTCTAAGCATATCGACATTTGGTACCATTTCCTGGAAGATAAGTTCAAGAAGGTAGTATGTTTCCTTGAATTTGTAGGTTTTAGACATTTTGACTAAGCCCCTTTCAGATGGGAAGGTTGAGATCTTGGGGGAGAGACTAGGCATAGTAGAGAACACCTTCTCACAAAGAGGTAATGTTACACATTTTTACCTTATTTGCTCAATAATTAATTCTCCTTCCTCATAGCATAAGAATTATAGTATGTACATACCTGGGAGCAATAGATCCTTACCATAGATGTAAGTAGAACATTGATGACCAATGGAGTTAGGCACAACATTAGTTTACTTTGGGACATCTGAAACAAGAACGTACTGGAAACATGACCCCTAAAAAATCAAGAAACCGGGGAATATACATACGTACACACACACACACATATATGTAACTTTGAAAGTATTTAGGATACTAATACAAATTAATAAATAATTGAACAAGTTCTATGTCTTGTTGGGTTGTGTTATATTCTTTCCACGACTAACCTACGTAGTGAACCGGGGGGTCA
>APFE030964623.1:410-21380 GCA_000404065.3 Pinus taeda | reverse complement strand
GGGGCGGCAGCCCCTCCTGTCCGGGGGGTTTGAGGGGGGCGGGTAGCCCCCCTCTACAGGGTTTGGGGCAGCGCCCCGAGAAAATTTTTTTGGACCCTATATTAGGTTGGGCGAACCTACCTATGGTTTTCGGTCCACAGTTTTGGACGCGATGGTTTTCGGTCCATGGTATTGGATGATTCGGCATGTATAAATATGTATTGTAACATTGAAAGGAATATAATGAAAAATGAAGCTGGTAGTCTTGGTTTTGAGATCCAGTGGGAAATCTCTGTGTATATTTGTTTTATGTGTTATGCTCTCGCATTTTTATTTTTTCCTGTGATTTAGAATTCGTATGTAGGTAATTTCTGTACAGGGTTAAAACCTACATGTCCCTAGGTCCAACAATAATATGCTACAAAAAATACCTACATATCATCAAAATCATCAATATCACACTCTAAGCATATTTCAATTACCTATATGACAGTTTATTTAAATTAATAATATTGTTTAATTATATTCGTATACTATAATTATAATCGTATACTACAGTTAGTAGTCTACCTTTGAGAGAAACTCATCTCCAACCATCTTAGACTTCTCTGACTGGTAGAAATATCAGAGCTTGCCACTAGGTAACCTTAACAAAAAAGAACATCGAGAAGTATCTGATGAAATCCATTCAATAACGACACTTGAGTTCTCATTACCAATACTCAAAATAGAGAACCTCTCCATAACACCATCATCTCCAACAAAATGAAAGGTGTATATCAGAAGAAGGTAGGAAAGTCAGTCTCAAATAACCTCTATAACATAGTAAAATAGGAAGGAAATCCTCAGTACATGCTAATGAAGATATCAATTATTATACATCACAATTCAAATTCTCAAAAACAAAATTTCTTTGCATTGAGCTTCTTACAAACCCTAAACTAGACTGACAGCCTAATAAATATCATCCTCCCTTTAACCATCAAGATTTTCATATAAGGCTAGATTTCAAACCTGGCAGCCATAGATCCAAACCTGGCAGTTGTAGATTTTGGGCTCTGAACATATGAGTAGTTGTAGGGTTTAAACTATCCCACTAAAGTTGAATCTTGAAATCGACCCTTCTATAAATGTAGTACATCTTATTGGTGGATTTCAGAGTGAACATACTCCATCCAGTACCTACCATAACTCGAGTGAACTTATCCATGTTATATATGAATTCCTTGTTCATCTTCAGGCTCAAAGACCCAAACCCAATATTTATCCCCTTCCCAAAATTTAAATAATAATTAGAATAAGAATTACATGGGGAAGTGGGAGGCTAAAGTTTTCGACTCCTTAGGAACCCTCTTTTCAATTGTGTGAAGCCATGTCATTCCTAAAGCTGTGTATTTGTGAGATAAGGAAGATGCAGTTGTAGAGTCCAGATCATGCACCCTAATGTCAAGTGAAGTCTATAGGCATGACAAAGAGCCTAAAATGTCCATGACCTTGTTGAGCCTCAAAATTATTCTTTCCCTAACAACTCTTCTCATTCCTTTTCTTTGTTTTTTCCATAAGAAAGAAGCATTCTCGTCACCAATAACCAGTATATAGTGTCTTGAGGAGGAAATTTAGTGATTTAGATGTTATTCTATTATGTTTTGTTGTTTTAATAAATTTTTGTATATTAGCTACAGAACTCAACCTATTCAACCACTAATGAGCTATTCCATAGCTACCTTCATGCTCTAATGGGTTCCAGGTGTTAGGAGGAGAAACTAGCCACATGGGTAGCTTGAAATCATCACGACATGGACCCCATCCTGTTCATTCATCCTACGTTGACAAATAAGATGGCATAAGACTACGGTCAATGGATAAGTCAAACACAAAGAGATTGAAGGTAACATGACTCTGTTTCGTGATTAATTAATGCATTTCATTGTGGTGGGAAGCGTTATATGGAGCAACTACTTGTACCTACGGACTCCAAAAGCCACTTGTACATACGAATCCAATGAGCACCATGTCTTGGATTTATGTCTCCAGCATCTGAGGAAGAAATTATGCATATCTGGCTTCTACATGTTTGGTTGTAGCATGCTTTCCTCCACAAACAATTATATGATTTTTCTTATAAATACCTATGTAAAGGACCGAAGAAGGGAGTGGTAATAGTAATAGTTTTATTGTGAAATCAAAGTTCTAGACTCTATAATTTCTGGGCATTTTGTGTCCCTGTCTTAATATGATAAGACTACATGTTTTTATGAACATCTGAAGGAGTTTTGAGCAAGCGTAGCCTAATCAGTTGCAAAGGGCCCCTGCACTGAAGAAGGTTTCATTTCATTTTATTTTTCTTCTTCTTGTTAACTATAAATTCATCATTTTCTTTCTAAGATAGTGTTTAGAATCATTTTCTTACTAACAATGTTCATAATGTAATTTCCATCATTTTATTATTAACAATGTTTATAATTTAGAAGTTGTTTCAGTTAGCTTGATCTCTTTTTTAGTTTTTATTAGTAGTTTAGAAGATAAAACTCAATGGTGTAATCTTTTTTCTTCAATTAAAAACTAACGTTCTTTCAGGATGAGAGTAGGATTGAAGAATGATAAGGATACACTGTTGGACAATTTACTTCATTCACTATTTTGCTAGTTTAAATTCTCAATTAAACTGATCCATGTCATTTACTATCTTTGCGATTTCATTTCTGTTTACTCACTCATGGTGTTAATGAATGTTTATGGAAAACCCTTCAAGTTGATAATCCATCCTTAACCATGGTTGAACATTTCATCTATGAAATGAGTTATTTCTGTATCTTTGTATTTGCTTTCTCTTAGATTAATGAAGTACATAATTACTCAAATGTCATCCCAAGGAGAATTTCTCCAAAAATTGAGAGGTAGAGTAACCAAGTATTTCATTTAGTTTTATTTCTATAATTAGTTAGACATCAATTGCAAATTTCACTTTCAGTTTTAATTCATGATTTGGAAATAATGGTCAAATAGGAATAGAAACTCTGTTTTTATTTCTTGCTTGGCTTTGTTTCCATATCTTTGTTAGCTTTGCTTTCATTTATTTCTTATCTCTATTTTCATTTTTAGATTTTGAGTAGTCTTTACGAAAGTTAGATTTAGTTCTGACAATTTACATTGTAAATCATTAGGAATTAAAACACTAAAAAATACCCAAAACAACATGAAGCATAAAAACAATGAAGTAATAAGGGTTAGCTAGCACAAACAGTGCACTACACTTCATCAGTTTACGATACTCGGGTTGATAATTTATGTAGAGAAATCTAGGACACTAAATTGACCTAACATTTTGGCACCGTTGCCAAGGAAGTGTAATTAGGTAGCCTTATCTCTTACATTCAAAAAAAATGATATGCATAGAGAGAGGCTCTAGGGGTAGATTTATAGCTAGGGGTAGTAGTTCAATTCCTACAACACCACCTACCCTGCCAAGAACAAGGAAAGATACACCTCCATCTCAAACTCACACTCCCAGCCATATAACTCCTAAAATTCCAAAGGAAAAAATTCAATTAATAGAATCTCCTACTTTATCTACCATGTCAGTCCTAGGGGAGAAAAATCTTGAATCTCCAACAGCAAGAATATCCTTTTTCACCTCCTTAGGAGAGAACATTTTAGTTAAAGAATTAGGAATAACTGGTGAGGAAGAAGAAGTAGGACCTCTCTCCCATATCCCATTAATAGAAGAACTAGAGGAGGAGAAAGTAACCTTGCAGGTTGAACATTATACTGACTCTAAGGAAACTATAATCGAAGAAGAAGGAGAAGATGGGGAAATCAGTTTGTTTGGAGGGGGTAGAGGAAAAGGTAGAGGAAACAATGGAGGAGGTAGAGGAAATAATGGATGAGGTAGAGGAAATAGGGAAATAGATAATTCTTTTGGATTCCCTATAGCAGATGAGGGAACAAATGCCACAATGAAAAATATATCACCCTTTGTCCTCCCAATCTTCCATGGGTTAAAATGTGAGGATCCTGAAACATTCTTATTTGAGTTTGAAGTCTTGTGCAGAACCTATGACTATCCAGAAGACTCTCAAAAACTCAATTTGTTTCCTTCAACACTAAAAGGTGCTACTTTGAAGTGGTTCATGGGGTGAGTCACTCAGTGCATTAGAACATGGAATGAAATGAAAAAAATGTTTGTGGATAGGTAGTTGGATTATTGCATGTGTACCAATCACCAAGATGAAGTGCTAAAAATGATGTAAAGAGAGGATGAAAACTTCTAGGACTTTATTGAGAGATTGAACTATAATTTGAAAAGAGCAAAAATGAACAATTTAGATGAAGATACCTTGAAATTTCTTTTATTAAAAACCATTAGAGATGAGTGGATAGATATCCTTAACATGATGGGGAAGGGAGATATCTCTCAACTTCCATTAAATGATATAGGAGAATTATGTGTTCATCTCTCAAGATGAAAATGTAAAATTGGGAAAGGTCCAAGACATCCTTCTCTTGTTAGAGTAAACAAATCTGCAACTAGATTTGTAAGTAGGGTAGAAATTGGTAATATGCTTGACGAAATTAAAACTAACATTCTAGGGAGTCTTAATGAGAAAATAGACACCATCAAATTACAAAACAAGCAGAAAACTGAGGCTTATGCTTTAGCCATTTTTTTTCCAAAATGTAGAAAAAACATGCTCTAAGAGAGTGCCCTTTATATGCAAAAGTTGTAGAAACTTGCATGATTTTCTTAGAAAGACATGAGACCAAGGGTTTTCCTTAAATTCCAAGTCTTAAGGTTGTCTTTCAAGAGGAAACGGGCCCCAAATTCTGCAAAACCTCTTTGTTTTGTTGCTAGAAGACCTTGGGAAGGGCCACAAAATTAGGTATTTAACAATCAAATGTATCTACAGCACCCATAAAATTGGATTCTTGGTAGCAACCTTGGCCTCAACCTCAATCTCAATCTCAATAGTGGGCACAAGGAGTACAAAATCCTTATGGGAGATTTTCTTAATATTATCATTATCCTCCATCATATTCGAATTATCCTCCCCCACACATTCAGTGACAAAATTTGCAGCCATAGCTTCAAAATCAGAACCCTCAACTTTCATTACCGTTTCCACAACAATCTCCACAACAAAACCAAAATCCTCAACTCTTACCACCATTTCAGCAAAAACCAAATTAGCTACCTACCCAACCATTACCAAACCCTAACAATAAAAACCCTCAGAATGCTTATATGGTAGAAGGACAACAACTTCCGACTTATATGATTACTCCTTTAGATCTTAATGATGTTCAACTGAGATCTGGTAGGATATTATAAAAGGAAAGACCTTTTGTAGTTATTCAGGAACAAGACAGTTCTAAGGAAGATTCTCTGAAGGTCAATAAAAGTTTTGAGGGAACATCTCTTCAAAACCAAAACATTAAAAAACGAAAACAAGAAGAATCATTGAACACAACTCCTATCATTGAGCAACCAACATCTACTTCTACACCTTTTCCTGAAAGATTACAAATTGATAGAGGAGTAGAAAAGTAGGTTATGTTTCCCAATTATGATTTTCTAGGTGAATTGAAGAATGTCTGTATCAAAATCCATTTGCTACAAGCCATTAAAGAAATTCCAATTCTAGCCAAAACAATAAAGGAGTTGAGCATAAAGAAACCAGGAAGAAAAGCAAAGGAAACAAAAATAATTCACCTATTACGAAAAATAGAAGACATAATGATGGGAAAAGTTGCCATACAAAAATATGTGGATCTAGGAAGTCCAATTGTGAAAAAACATATGAATGGAGTTGAAATTCCAAATAGATTGATTGACTTAGGGGCAGCAATAAACATCATGACAAAACAAACTATGGAGCAGCTAAAGCTTCCTAATATTCTCTACACACCTACCTTACTGCAACTAGCAGATAGATCAGTATTCAAACGAGATGGAGTTTTAGAAGATATTTCATTATCCTTAGATTCTTGGGAATACCTTGTTGATTTCATGAACTTAACTCCCAATAAAAATCTAGGAGGACATCTACTCATATTGGGAATACCTTTGCTGGCCACAACTGATGCTTTTATTAGATGTAGATCTAGCGACATGTATATTTATGATGGTAATTCAACAAAAAAATTTACTCTATATCCTCTAGCAAAAGCAATCTAAGAAATAGATGAGAAAGCATGGCTTGATGACATACATGATATTCAGCCTCTCTTTACTATTTCAGATATTAGTGAAGATAGTCAAATTTTAAATACATTAGAAAATTTTGAATCATCTTTAGAATATGACCATGAGCAATTTCAAGAGAATTTTAATGTTGAATATTTGTCATCTAGGGAGATGTCTCTCTATTCTAAGGAAGAGTTTGGTAGCTCTACAATTGAACTTTTTCCAAGTAGGACATTGAACATAAACAAAAACTTGGAGAAACTACCAGAAGAAGAGCTAATCAAAACATTACAAAAACATTCCGTTGCATTTGCATGAGAATACACCGACATGAAAGGCATTAATTCTAAGACTTGTATCCATCACATCTACATTGAGGAAAATTGTAGACCTTAGACAACCTCAGAGAAGGATGAATCCAAATCATAGAGATATTGTGAAAGAAGAGCTTAAAAAATTACTGAATGTAAACTTCATTTACCCAATTTCAGATAGCCAATGGGTTTTTGCTTTGGTAATTGTGTCTAAAAAGAATGGTAAAAGGAGGGTGTGCATTGATTATCAAGAACTGAATAAAGCAACTCTTAAAGATCATTTCCCTTTGCCTTTTATAGATCAACTGTTAGATATATTAGCATGTAAGAAGTATTTCTCATTCTTGGATGGTTTTAGTGGTCATAATCAAATTCAGGTAGCACCTGAAGATCAAGGTAAAACCACATTTACTTGTCCATGGGGAACTTATGCCTACCAAGAACTTCCTTTTGGGTTATGTAATGCAACTGCAACATTCCAAAGAGCAGTACTAGGTATTTTTTCTGATGTATACATGATTGTGTAGAGGTATATATGGATGATCTTACAGTGTATGGGAATACGTTAGAAGAAGCTTTTGAAAATTTGGAAAAAGTTCCTAAAAGATGTAAAGAAACATACCTTCCACTAAGCCATGAAAAGTGTTTTATGATGTTTATAGTAGTTATTATGTTAGGAAAACATATTTCAAGAGATGGGATTAAAGTTGACAAATCTAAAGTTGAAGTCATCTCTAAATTATCAATTCCAAATTTCCAAAAGGATGTTAGAAGTTTTCTAGGATTTACAGGATACTATAGAAGGTTTATAGAAAATTTTAGTAAAATAGCATCCTCACTCTTCAAATTTCTTACTAAAGGTTGTGAATTCAATTGGAATTCGGGTTGCCAATTGGCATTTGAAACCTTAAAAGCAATAATTTCTGAAGCACTAATTTTAAGAGGTCCAAATTGGAAACCCCCTTTCCATATTTCAATAGATGCTTTAGATATAGCTTTGGGAGATATATTGGGACAAAAATATTTGATTCCTTATGCTATTTACTATACAAGTAAGAATTTGACTCCCACTGAGTTAAATTATACTGTGACTAAAAAGGAATTTTTAGCTATTGTTCATGCAATTAACAAGTTCAGACACTATATAACAGGCTATGAAACCTTTGTTCATACGTATCACTATGCAATTAGATATTTAATGAATAACCCTATTACTAATGGCAGAGTTACAAGATGGCTCTTACTTTCACATGAATTCAACATTACTGTGCTAGATAGACCTCGAAAACAAAACACAGTTGCTAATTTCTTGTCTAAGATTTAGAATATCAAAGAAGATTCTCCGGCTAAAGAAACGTTTCCCGATGAATATCTTTTTGTAGTAACTACTCAAACTCATTGGTTTGCATATATTGCTAACTATTTGGTCACAGGAAATTTACCTTCACATTTGTTTCCTACAGAGAAAAGAAAAATTATTCAGGAAAGTGCAAGATATTCATGGATCACTAACGAAATATATAAAACAGGCCCACATCTTACGATCAGAAGGTGTGATAGGGAAGATGAAATGCTCGAGATTCTTAAGGCACGTCATGATGAGCCATGTGGTGGACACTTTGCTGACAAGAGGACAACCTATAAAATCCTTTCTTTAGGATATTGTTGGCCATCCATCTTCAAATATGCAAAAGAATATGTGAGGAGATGTGACAGCTACCAAAGGGTAGGGAAACCTACTCCCTCAAATGAAATTCCATTACAAATTCAGGTACTCATTGAACCTTTTGAAAAGCGGGCCTTATATTTTATTGGGCCAATTAATCCTCCATATAAGCAGAAGAAGTCTATATTAGTATGCATTGATTATGTCATTAAATGGGTAGAAGCCAAAGCATTACCTTTTGCTAATGAAAAATCTGTAGTCAATTTTCTTTTTGAGGACATCTTCACTCATTTTGGTGTTCCAAGAGAAATTGTGACAAATCATTGATCTCAATTCACATCTAACATGGTGGAAGGGCTTGTGGAAGAATACAAGATCAAACATAGGAAATCTACTCCCTATCATCCACAAGCAAATGGTCAAGTGGAATCTACAGATAAAGTGATTGAAATAATTCTCACCAAGACTATGCATCTACATAGAAGAGATTGGGCAGAAAGGCTTCTTGAAGCCTTATGGGTCTACAAAACTACATGGAGGAACACAACAAGACATACACCCTATGAACTTTTTTATGGGAAACAGGTCCTGTCCCTAGAGAGATCCAAATTAGAACTTTCAGGATGGCAATCCAACTAGGACTAGATTTATCAGAGGTGATAAATCATAGGCTGGAGCAATTAAATGAAGAAATCAGGCAAGAGGTGGTTCAAAGGACTAGTATAGTCCAACAACAGAGGGCTAAATGGCATGACAAATATATCAAGGAGAAGAGGTTTCAAGTGGGAGATTAGGTGCTATTGTTTGATTCAGAGTTTAAATATTTTCAAGGGAAGTTTCAAACTCATTGGCTTGGGCCATATGAGATTGAAAAAGTCTTTAGTAATGGAGAAATGAGGATTAGAACAATAGATGAAGGTAAAAATCCTCTTCTTATGAATGGTCATAAATTAAAGATACACCAGAAACCAATTTCAAAAGAAGAGTTCATTAAGATTTTCGAAGACAATTCTGAAACGAAGCTAGTGAAGAAGAATTCTTCTTCTCCACTAACTTAGTCTTTATTTTTCCTAAGAAAATAAAAAATAAACAAACAAAAAAATAAAAAAAAATAAAAGAAAAATTGTATAAGGTTGAAAACCAATCATTGATTGGCATACTTATACAGAAAATACAAGGTGAAAATCAGAGATCTCTGACACCTTCTATTTTCCATTTTAATTCTGTAATAAGTGACAGAAAGCTACAGTCACTCTGTAGTTTATATTATGCAAATTCATCATCACATCTCACCTCACTCCATTTTATTTTTGCAGTTTCACTTCATCCCATTTTCATATCTGCTTTCATTTCATTCATGATCCATAAGCCATATTCCACTTTCTATTTCACGTTCTGCAGTTGATTCTGTTTTGCAACTAATCTGATTCTGTAGCTATAATTTTTTTATCAATTTAGGCACAAGTGTACATCTCATAATAAAATCATGTATTCAAGGAATTGAAGAGAAATAAATTTTTGAAGACCAACCATCCTCAAGGTACCTGTGGATGAACATCAAAAACATTAGCAAGAAAAAGGTAAAGGTTCCAAAGGTAAATGCAAAAAATTATTTCAGAAAGCAATTTGAAAACATAAGTTTGTATAGTATGTATAATCACATGTCCCCTTAATCAACCATCATTTGATTTGATTGCTACTATGTCTCCACCATATCTTCCATCTTTAAGGAAAAATGGTCTCTATGGTTCTTTCATAACAGATATCCACTTCAAACTCAATAACTTGTACTCAAACAGTCCTCCACAACTCCACCTATTAACGGTTAAGATGACAATGTGAACTACCTATCTACGACTCTCCGAATCCTTACTCTCTATTTATTACATGCAAACTATTAAGTTGATCTCTCATATTCATGCAGTCTTTTCATATACACAGTCTTTCCAATTTAAAATATACACAGTCATTCCATTTCCATACACACAGTCATTCCATTTCTTAAATAACACTCATTTTATAGATAGTGAGAGTAATTTTGAAGGTTATCTGAAAACAGGGGATATGGGGCTTATTGTCAGGACAGAGCCCTTAGGGGTAAAGTATATGGAGGGGTATCCACAGCTTAATGGGATGCTACAAAAGGTTGTCTGGTTAATTTTTTTTGAGAAATTTTGACGGCTACCAAAAGGAAATTACCAGCTCTATTGCAAGGTAATTTGATGGCACAGAAGTGAAGATAAGAGACATAAAATTTGCAATCATAGAATGTTTCATAGTAGAAGCAACAGAGCTACAGAGACAAGGAGAAAGATAGTTGAAAAACAAGGAATTTCATGGTGAATCTTGGAAAGTGATCCTTAGAATCCCAGGTATGGATGTTACAATATTTAGGAAGGAAATTCCTATTTCAACACTCAAAAACAAAGGGGGTAATATGTTTTTAATATCGCAAAAATTCATCACATGTGAAGGAAGATTTGGGTTTATGTATGTTTACCATATACGCTTAATAATGATTTTTTTAGAAAATTGAACCATCAACCTTACCTTCTTCCTTCTAAATAGTCTAAGAGGGCTCGCTACAAATGTCCAAAAGAGAATTAAATCCATAGAAAAACTATGTATCATCATGGATTAGTGAAAATACTAGTTGAATTCCATTTGCATAGTGTTCATTAGAATATGCCTCCTTCCTTCCAAACAACAACTTAAAAATCTCAATATTTAAGAATCCCAGCATTGCCAAAAGATACCTTATACTTGGGGGGCTTTGAATATAGTAACCAAGGCACTATTCACATGTCATATGAGTTATGCCTCGAATAACTAGATATTTGCCTGAAAGGAGATATATTAGTCTTCAGATTTTGTTATCATTTGTCTTCCCCTTATTCTTGTTTTGGTAATATTTACATATTTCTAAGATTCAAGTCTCGGCACTTTGCAGGAGGAAAAATGTATTATGTTGTACTATGGATGTTATTGTTAATAATTATTGGTGAAAATAAATTTTCATGGCATTAGTGGAATAATCACTCACCCTCTTAGGGGATTGAAGAGCCTTCCCCCTTGTGGAACAAGTATAAGCATGAAGATATCTTTGTGTGGAACTCCTAAGGTATGGCGAGAATATGGGTTGCCTAATAAGCATGGAATTGCATATGAGGCTTGAGCCATGAGCTTCAGTAGCTCAAAATCAAAATCAAAACTTCTTTCAAATGGCAACAAATTTTGTTCCTTAGTAGTATGTGTCCTAAGTCCTCAAGGGAGCAAGGGCAGCAAATGAACTTCTTTCTAAATAACTAACAAAAGCTTTGATGCATCAGTGCTTCTATATGGGATTTCCAAACAGTCATGACAACTTTATCATGTTCAAGAGTTTCCTGACAGAGGTATAGGTAGGTCCATTTTGTGTTAGGCGCGTGCTATACTCTATTAGCTGATTTTGTATTTGTTGGATAGAAGATCCCTGTGTCTTATTCGCTTCAATGCGTTTCATACATCTTTCGAATACGAGAGTGGAAGGCTTCGTTATGAGGGCTTGGCATGCATTACGTGTATTTAATTCTTTTTCAAATTCAAGTACATAACAGAGGAAGTCCACATGCCTAAGTGGATAGCCACAAAGTTAGAAAAATTCGTGCATGACTTTATAACATTAAGTGGATTTAGCTTCATTTGGTTTTTAATTCTGAGAACCTTAGCGTTGATTCTTGAATTGAAAAGATGCAAGGTTTGATGTCAAGTTCAATCACAGTGATTCATATTAGGTAATGCCCGTTGAGGGACATAAGTTTATATTCTGTATTTGATATGAAATACTTCAAAATAATCCTTTTAATATTAATAAGGTGTTCTGTCCAGATTTCATTGATTTTCAGCAGATACAAGGCTCACCTCTTCCTATGCCCAACCTTTACTATAAGTGAAGTCCTCTACAAACATAATTAGGGTTTGTTCCTTGGTCTTTTACATACATGCCAGAGTTGCCATTAGACTTGTCTATCTGATTTTATTTGATAACTAGTTTGTGTAGTTTGGAAATTTGTTGAATAGGGAAATAAATTAGGCCATCAAACCTGTGCAATATATGTTCAAAACCGATAATATTTCTACATAAAAAAGGATATACATTAATTATTGTCACCATCGGTAGATGAACAAACATAATGAAATGATTTATGCTTTCATTGGAATGTGTATTTTTAAGAGACTAGCTGGAGTGAGTGTACACTTTTGGTAGCAAGGTTCATAGCGTTCAGCAGGCTTTCTGTTTCCAATTTGAGATTAAATTTTAATCTTACTCATATTGGGGTCTGTTGTTGGGATTTTTACAGTCTCTTATTCAGCTCGAAAATGTAAAATGTGTGGCTCCTGCCACAATAGTGAACTCTATGCCAATATTAACTTTTGATGGAAATAAGTCTGAACATGGATGGATAGATGAAATGGAGTAAGGCTTTATCTATTATCAGGTTCTCATGTCTTTGATTTTAGGATACAATGCCTATCATTGTTCTTAACAACCTAAGGAGATGATTTATTTTCTGTGATTTTGCTAATCTATGTTTTGGTATGTTGTGTAGGAAATGATCAATATGCTAGTTTGAATATGAATTCACTGACCAGATCATCTCCTTACCATGCACCTACAGTTTCCATAACCACTATGGTGCATAGTGGTTGCTAAATCACTCTAAGTTGTGCCCATATGTAAGCACAACATTATGGACCAAAAACTTGTGGATACTGAATTTGGTCCCTGAGCTTCTGCAACTAAAATTTGTAGAGAAAACAAACACTGTACAATTCCCTTTTTGTATAGAATTCAATGGCTGATTTGTAAATATTACTGCATTGGTCTTTCTTAGTTAAAAACAAATTTATGGCCACAACTTTTTAAATAGATGTAGTATTTAAGGAGAAATATTTTTGTAAAGTGTAGAACTACCATCGTATTTATTCAGAATTAGCAAATCTATTCTCATCAAAATATGCCTCCTTCTTGCCAAACAACAACTTAAAAATATCAATATTTAAGAATCCGAGCATTACTAGAAGATACCTTATTTCTTTGTTTTTTGGGCATATTTGAAGTACATGGTTTGTTGAACATGTTGTGTGCTCAATGCCGCACCTATCCTTTTGGGCAATAAGTTGTATGCTCATGTTTCAGGAGGGGTGGTGTGATAGTCAAGGAACCATTGAAGAAGTTCGTGCAAAACTGCAAATGAGACAATAGGGTGCAATCAAACATGAGAGAGAAATTTCTTATCCCCTCTCCAATTAGGTACATAACTATGTTCAATGCAGAAAAGTCACTTGAAAATTCATTTGTATAAGTCCTTGATTGAACACCCTATTTCTGGCAGACTTTAAATGTTGTGGTAGAATCCTCTGCACAAGAACTTAGATGTAGATGCAAGGTTAACATTTTGAAATTTATATACTAGTAACTTTTATGGGCCTTGAATTTGCTTTTAGAAATGGAGAAGGAATTCGAAAACAAACATGAATTATGCTAGAATTGAGCCAGACAAAAATAGCTAGGATTGAAGCTAGTTAGAACACTGGATGGCTGCAAAGCCTTGGGAGAATAGACTCATGGAACAAGACCAAATGGATGCTTGTGAAATTCAATCTCTCAAAATCTATGATGATGCTGAAGAGAATCTGAGGAAATCTCATGAACTAGGAAAAGTTAAACTTTGCAGAAACAATGTTAGTGTTTGTGTTGCTACAAAACCACCTTCAACAGTTTCCAGTCATCCTACTAGTAGATCATCTTCAAAGCCTAGCTCTGATGTCCAATCTGATGAGAGCTCAACAATCTCAAGGCGATCATGTACTCCAAAATCTGGAAATACTCTACAAACATGAGATGAGAGTGTGGGAAGGCCTAATTACATGAACTCTATAGAGTCTACCAAGGCTAAAATACACTCATCCAATGCTCCAAAGGTAAGACCCTCATATGATGATCCTCAATTGCAGAAGAAAGTTTCTTCATATAATGCTTAAGTGAAGAGCACAGCTGGTTCAGATTCTTCTCTGCATGCTTGCAAATTGATTCCACCTATGTTGAGATTTGACAAATCATCTACCAAGAGTGGAGAGATTTCTTCCTGTTCTTATGGAGAGTCCCGAAAACTCTTTTATCAGTGCTAAGTTTCAGAGTTCTATCCTGTCACTACTAGTGGCTAAAGGTTGAAAACTCTATTGTGAATGGTTTAGGTACAGTGACGAGCATTTCATGGGCACTCTTTTGTATGTTTAAACAAAAGTTCAACTTAGCTACAAAGATTAAGATTTCAGCTTCGAGCTGAACTGTGTCAGATTCTCTTTAGGAGTGGAGAGTAAAATTTTGAGTTCAATTTTAAATAGTTTTTACTTAAGAACTCAAAATAAGAAATGAAATATTTGCATTTGTTTAGTTTGGCCAACATGAAACATTTGTTTGTGGTTGCATGAAGAGGGATCAAAATGTTGGTGATAGAATCTAGGCCCCATTACTCATTGTATAGTGTTGTTTCTCAAGGTTTTCCTCTGCCACTTAAGGTTCACTAGGGTACTCTTACATGTGCTTAGTTCTTTTTATGATGGAGAGAAACCCATTTTGAAATCACACAACTTCTCTTCTATGTTATTATTTCTTATGCATTCTATAAAATTTTGACTTCTTTTCTCTATACTATTATTTCTTATGTTGTCTGGCTCTTCTGCCACTCCCTTGCCCCTGAGTGACAACATTTGGATTCCTGAGGCGGCTTGAAAGGACCCTGATTGGAAACCTAATGGAATGGATGTTGACGGTATCCCCAGCTAGACCCTGCACTTATCAATCACCTCAACAGAAAGAATTTAGATGCAACATATGGAAGAAGAACTGGAAAGCATTGGTTTGGGAGGACTTGACATTTTCGAGCTTGAACAAGCATGCAGAAGGAAAGACTACGACAAGATTCAAGAGGATCAGCTCAATTCCCTGAAAGTCATCATCTCCAGGGCTTACCAGCAACAACAAGTAGGCATACAACCGGGTAGTCAAAGGGATGGCAACTTCTTTCCTAAAGTCTCCGAAAAACGTAGAAGAAAGACAGATATTCAAAGAAATATTGCAATAGGGAAAATCCTGGTAGACTCAGGTAGATACGCTAAGTTGACAAAGTACTACAATCCCACCACTAATAGTGAATCATGAAGTTCACTTCATGGAATCTCAGAGGGCTCAATAGCCCTGGGAAACTAAGAATGATAAAAAACATGAAAAACCAGGAGCAGCCCCAGATCTTCTTTATGCAGGAAACGAGATGTAATAATAACACACTTGGAAACATCCTCTCTAGAGTATGGCCAGGTTGTCACTCAGTTGCAGTGGATGCTTCGGGTGCCTTCGGAGGACTGGCAATTGCCTGGAACACATAAGCTATAACACTCTCAGACTTTCATGCCTCCCATCACATCATGCAGGCTACTTTTCATATAATTGGCACCAACATTCATGGCCATCTCACCAATGTCTACTTCCCACAGAAAGTAGGAAATGAAATTGCTCTTCTAAGCACAATAGAAGCGCTCAACTTCAATAGACTCCACCCTCTTTGGATCATTGGAGGAGACTTCAACATGATCACCAAGCTGGAGGAAAAGCAGAGAGGCCGAGCCAAGCTGAAACATGAAAATGGCCACTTTAAAGATTATATCCGAAACAATATGCTAATTGATCTGCAATTCTACAATGGAATGCACACCTAGAGCAATCGCAGGGTTGGGCAGCAACAAATTGCTTCCAAACTAGACAGAGTCCTCATCTCAAATAATGCAATGCATCTTGGAGGTAACATCTCAGCATCAATTCTTCCATTTTCAGGCTCAGACCATTGGCCTATCTCTCTCCAATGGCAAAGACCAGGCAACTCTACCAGGCGTCCATTCCACTTTGAAGCTTTTTGTCTCACCCACCCCGCCTTCAACGACCTCATCATGTTCACCTAGACCAACTTCCCTTCGCCAGAGCGATAAAAAATGTATCAGTTTCAATAGAAACTCAAATTCTTGAAATCCCAAACCAAGTGCTAGAATCAAGAGAAGTTTGGCAACATCTTCCAAGCATAGCAAGATCTAAACAAAGAAATGAGAGAACCCCATCAATAGATAATCACAGAGGGCTACAAGGAAGGGACATTGGAACAGGAAAATCACATTCATAATCAATTGGAGGAGAGAAACAAGCAAGCAGAAATTCTCTAGAAGCAAAAATCTAGAATTATATGGTTGAACAAAGGAGAAAGGAACACTAAGTTCTTCCACGGAACTACAATACAGAGAAGAATTCACAACACCATCTCTTTCATACAAAAGTGTGGAGGGGAAAGAGTGGAAAGCCATGCAGAGATCGAACAGGATTTTATCAATCGCTTCTAGGAGGTCCATCAAGAACCCCAAATGGATAGACGGCCTGCTATAGAAACGATCACTCAAAATGTGCCGAAAATTATCACAGAAGAACACAACCAACTTCTTCCTTGACTAGTAATGCCTCAGGAGGTGGATTTGGCTATGAACCAGCTCAAGGAGGGCAAAGCTCCTAGTCTGGATGGCTTCACTACTACCTTCTTCCACTCTTTCTGGGATCTTATCAAAGAGGAGGTGTGGCTAGTGGTGGAGGAATCGTACACTCTTAATTGGCTTTTGCCCTCTCTAAACTCAACTTTCATCGCCTTGATCTCAAAATAAGAGAATACCAGTACTCCGAACAAATTTTGTCCAATCACACTATGTAATGTTATTTACGAGGTGATATCCAAAGTTATTGCTAATAGGTTGAAGTCGCTTTTTCCCTTACTCATATCGCCTAAACAATCTGGATACGTAGAAGGAAGACAAATGTTGGATGCCATTATCCTCACTCATGAAATCATACACTCCCTCAAGCACTCCAAACAGGCAGGTATGATTCTCAATATTGACCTCTCTAAAGCTTTTGATAATTTAAGCCGGACCTATATTCAAAAAATGCTAACAGCCTTTTGTTTTTTCCCAATGTGGGTTCGATGAATTCTGAGTTTAATTTCCACAAAATTTTTATCTATCCTCATAAATGCCATACCCTCTCAACCTTTCAGCCCCTCTAGAGGTACGAAACAAGGAGATCCACTTTCCCCATTCCTTTTTGTTCTAATGGCAGAAGGTCTGGGTTGCCATATCAAACATGCCCTCCTCTCCCAACAACTCAAAGGTCTATCCATACACAATTCTCCAGTCATCACTCATCAACAGTTCATTGATGACAACATGTTGTTTTTGCACCCTTCTATTCAGGAAGCCTCCCTTTTTAAATCCCTTTTGAATGATTTCTCTGATGCTTCAGGGACAAGCATAAACATGGCTAAATCACAGATCTTATTTTTTCAC
Organism: Pinus taeda; assembly: GCA_000404065.3. NCBI lineage: Eukaryota > Viridiplantae > Streptophyta > Pinopsida > Pinales > Pinaceae > Pinus > Pinus taeda. The sequence continues at coordinate 3,820 of APFE030964623.1, read as the reverse complement.
ACCCCCCTGTTACTCAACATGCTATTGCCCACATTTTGGGCTTCGCCATAGCCTCCTTAGATTCCAAATACCTTGGAGCTCCCTTAATAGACTCTACCATCAAGCACACCTCTTGGCGTATGCTCCTTGACAAACTTGAATCCCGTCTCACTTTATGGACTCATACAACTCTGAACATAGCTAGTAGATTAGTGCTAATCAAAGCTGTGCTACAAGCAATGCCTCTCTACCTCTTCTCAATCTTGGCAATGCCTAAATGGGTCCTTAAAAAAATAAAAGCTCTACAATGCAATTTTCTTTGGGGTGCAACTGGCACAAATCACAAATGGGCTTTGGCGAAATGGACGATAGCATGCAAGCCCAAAGAAAAAGGGGGTATAGTTTTGTGAGATCCTCATCACAACAATGTAATCATGGGTGTAAAAATATGGTGGCAATAGCCCTCTGCTCCCAATAAGCCATGGGTAGCCATTTGGGCAGCCAAATATGCCAATCACAGACCAAAGGAGGAGCTAAGTAGATTCACTCCAACTGAAAAGGGATCACTAATATAGAACACTACCAGACAACACTTCTTGTTGATGCAACAACACAGCTTTTGTGAAATAAGGAACAACAACACTGCTTGGTTCTCGACGGACGCCTGGAACCAACTACCAGAGCTCAACATCATCTATAAACCGCCTCCTTGCCAAGAGTGGGAGGATCAACAAAAGGAATCTGTCCAGCAACAATGGATTACGGAGAGAGAACAGGGGTACAGACAATGGAAGTAGATCGACAGGCTGATTAGGAATGCAGATAACTAGACTAAGGAGGTCACGGAGAGTGAGCTCCAGAATCGATGCATTAGATCATCCAAAGGCAGAGATATTTTAATATGGGGATATACCACAAAAGGTTCATTCACCGCCAAAGAGGCTTATAAAATTATATGCAATGATCCAATGCCCGTGGATCCTATCTGGGGAAGAATTTGGTCACCGGGTACTTTTCCCAAATTCTCCCTATTCCGCTGGCTTGTTGGGTACTAGAAAATCCTCACTTGGGAAAATCTTAGGAAAAGAAACTTTCATGGGCCCTCCACATGTCCCAATTGTAATTCTCAGGAGGAAACACTCCAACACCTCTTGGACTCTTGTAGTCTGTCCTACCAACTGTGGGAGAAGGCTAGCTTCCGTTGTCAAAAAAGATGCAGAGTGTCCAAAGATATAATCAACTCCATTCGCCATTGGCACCATAACCCATATAAAAGTAGACTACTCAACCAGTTATGGAGAATGATTCCTGGCCTTCTCCTCTAGACAATATGGAAAGAAAGGAACAAGCGCATATTCAAAGATCAAAGCCCTCCTTTAGAAATCATTTTGGGCAACTTTTGTCTCAATCTTAAAGAGACCTTCGCACTTCAAACTTGGCATTCAGAAGATTTTCCCACTCTTGCAAATGAGAAAGCCATCTGGGAAAATTGGAGCATACAACTCCCACAAGGTACTCACAATCACAGACCTTCAGAAGGCAACAACATCAGAAAGCACTTATGGACCCCCCTCCAAAGCATACTTTCTAACTCAAATTTGATGGAGCTTCAAAGGGAAATCCAAACAAAGTAGGATTTGGTGGCATATTTAGAGATCATGAGGGTTCGCCTCTCCTAATCTACTTTGGAAACATTGGCTGGGACACGAACAACTCAGCTGAACTAGAAGGTCTCTGGCAAGGATTACTCCTTTCCGAGTGTCATGGCTTGCAACCTCTGGAGATCGAAGGTGACTCCCTAATCCTCATCAACCTGGCCAATCAACTCCTCAATGGGGCACATTGACATAAAATTACTGTTGGAAATAATACTAAGAGGGGGGGTGAATAAGTATTATCAAGTCAAATATTCTTTTTTCAAAACAGATGATATACGCTACTTCAGTTTGTTAAACCCGCGTATATACACGACTTCGTCTTGATGAACCTGTGTATATGCCTTTTCTTTCATTTTGAATGCTTGAGTTGAGATCTGTTACCAAAGAGAGTTGCCATCAAGGACAACACATGTGCCATAATGCCAACAATCTCTCCCTTTGGACTTGATGGCAACACCAAGATTATCAAGATTAGTCTCCCCCTTTTTCATCAAGGGAAAAGGGTTGTGCTCCCCCTGTGTACATGCTGAAATCTCTGTCCTGCTGTGTTGACTATGCTCCCCCTGACTGTAGGCAAGATCTGCAAAAAGATGTTGTTCAAGAAGAACTAAGACTTATGCATCATAACGGACCTCCCTATCATCAAAATCCTCAATACATACATCCATCACCCAACCACATGGGGATCATCCACCCAACCAAGTGGGGATACATCAGAAAATTACATATGACAACCAAGTACATTACATCTTCATCCCAGGCATAGTGGGGAAACCAAAATAGGTCGTTTCATGACCTTGACACCATAAAAAAAATACATGACATAGAGGCGAAATATGTAGAGCAAGATTTATGAAAGTCACCAAGCAGCAGCATCTGTCAATCATCATTAAGATCAACAACCATGATTTCCTTCTTTTCTCCCTCTGCACTTGTTCCACCAACAACAGCTATCAACAAGAACCACAAGCTTCTAAGACAATGCCAACAATGCATCATTAGAAGTTGATCTGCTCCCCCTGATCCTATGCCAGATGGTCTCTTTCAGACCCATATTAGACACCTTCCAACCAGAGCCTGTCCCTTCTGATATCCATCAAGCCTCCATATATGCGACTTGTTCTACACCAACTTGCGTATGTACATGGATTCTCCTCAGGAAACACGCGTACACCCATTTTTCTCTGAAACTGACAAGATTTAACAGCAAGATGATACATCAACTACTCCCAGCTTTTGTCTGAGATATTCAAAAGTTTCCCTAGGCACTGGTTTGGTGAGAATATCAGCAACTTGTTCCTTAGAAGGAACATACTCCAATTTGACCTTCTGGTCCAACACTTGTTCCCAGAGAAAGTGATACTTGATCGGAATGTGCTTGGTCTTTGAATGCATGACTGGGTTTTTTGAAATGCTGATTGCACTTGTATTATCACATAAGATGGAGATAAGTGGTGTACAAGTGATTTGAAAATCCTGCAAGGTCTGCATCATCCAAAGTAGTTGAGTGTAGCAAGATGCAGCCGCCACATATTCCGCTTCAGCTGCAGATAAAGCAATCGAACTTTGTTTCTTACTGAACCAAGACACTAATCTGGAACCCATAAAGAATGCACCACCACTTGTGCTCTTCCTGTCATCCATGCTTCTGGCCCAATCTGCATCTACATAAGCATGAAGTGTGAGATCTGTATCTCTAGGATACCATAAGCCATAGTTTTGAGTTCCTTGAAGATACTTGAAAATTCTCTTTACTGCCTGAAGATGAGTTTC